>JAJGRW010001375.1:285289-437169 GCA_025461045.1 Carex parvula | reverse complement strand
AAAAATTGATCTAATAATAGTTGTACATATTAGATTATATTTAATATTGTAAGTGTCAGTATTGTGATTTTGAAATGTATTCAAAATTAAGTAAAAAAAAAAACATTTAGAATGTATACAAAAGTTATAAATATTATACTAGAGATTGTACTATGCGAAAAAAATATACTTTGAAATTGATCAAATAAATTTTGGAACATGTATTAGATTATATTCGAAGTATAACTATCAGGTTTGAAGATTCAATCAGTTTGAAATGAGTCTGTAACTAGTAAAAAAAGACATCTTGATGCATACAATATTTACATATAACAAGTTGTGAACGTATTATAAAGGTTATGTTCCAAAAATAGGCTTATACATTTCACAATCAATTTAATAAATTTTTACATGGAGTTCGGCTAACGTGCTTCCTCTAGAATCTAACAATATGCTTCGACTTCCAAAACCTATTGAATCGGCTTCAAATAACAAATTCAAACCGTTCAAACCGATCTCCTTAATGAAAGTTTCGTTTTCATATATAATTTTTAAATTTTTTCAAATTTATTTACTATCAAGTCAAGCGGTATAAAATGAAGTTTTTTTTAAATAAAATAGTGCATTAAACGTGCACAAAATCTTTCATATTTTGATCGCATGATTTGATAGTAAAAAATTCGAAATTAAAAAAAATTATATAGAAACGAAGCTCTCATTAAGAAGATTGGTTTGAACTGTTTGGATTTAATCGTTTGAAGCCGATCAATAGGTTTTGAAGGCCAAAAACATATTGTTGAAGTTCTAGAGGAAGCATGTTAGCCAGACCTTGTATATGTATTAAGTTATATTCAGAATATAACTGCTGGTTTGGTGATTTAATTAGTTGAAATTAGTCCAAAATTAATAAAAAACATTTAGGGTGCATACAACATTAATTTACTAGTTATATTTCATAAAATTGATCTGTACTTTTGAAATTGAACTAATAAATAGTTATACATAATTAGGTCATATTTTCTAACTTATGGACTTGGTGTTTTAATCACATGAAATGTTTCATAATTAATTAAAATACATTTTGGATGCGTACAACAAGCCGTAAATGTATTACTAAAGACTATGTTACAATAAATATATTTATATTTTCAACTAAATCTAACAAATATTTGATCATCTATTAAGTTATATTTAAAGTATAATGTGTGATTTTGGCATAAATAATTTTAACATTAGTACATTAAATTTATTAAATTTGAAGAAAAATTACAATGATTAATAATAAGTCCGGCTAGTATGATATCGGTGTCATATGACACTAAATCCAAAATTTATTGGATTGACTTCAAACGATTAATCCAAACCGTTCAAACCAATTTATTTTATGAGTGATGCATTTACATGCAACAAATTTATATTTTCTAGTTATTTAATATCAAATCAAGTGGTAAAAATATTGAAAAATGATGCATTAAAATTAACTTAAAAACTCACACATTTGACCGCTTGACTTGATACTAAATAAATTCAAAAATTATAAATTTTGCATGTAAATGCATAACTAATGAAATAGAATCAGTTTAACGAACGTTTGAATTCACCATTGAAGTCGATTCAATAATTTTTAAAGTTGATGTTATATAGATTGAAATAACACTAATGTCATACTAGCTAGACCCGCTCTTTTTTTCTTACTCCGATTTCAATAACTCCGTCGGGTAGTCCCAACCATGCTCTCGGCCAGACTCTCTGATCATGTAACGACATCAGCCTCGGCCTCTCTGCTCACCCGTACTGCGATATCCCAGACATTCTCATCCTCACCCTTAGGAACAACATTATGGGGAGTATACACTAGGGCAGCGACTCCAGGTGCTAGATGATTTTACGTAGACCTCGGGATATCCCCTATTGAGATATGAGTCTTAGTACTAGCCACGGTTCTCTACACCCCTACCAGTCCCTAGGGGTGAGGATGAGAATGTCTGGGATACCATGGTACGGGTGAGCAAAGAGGCTGAGACTGATGTTGTTACACCGGCTCAGAGAGTCTAGCCGAGAGCATGGTCGGGACTACCCGACAGAGTTAACAGGGGACATCCGGCAGCGCGATGGTCCCTCTCTGGATAGCATATCGTCGCTGATCATTTTTTTATGGTAGTTTAGTTAGATTGTTTTGTTGTATTTATATTTGGTATACTATGTTTGGGTTATCTTATGTTTTAGTTCTTTTTTATGTGCTACTTTATGGTATTTATATCTTTTTTTAGATTTTTTTGTCACTAAATTATACTAAAATAAACTAAATTATGCTAAATTATACTAAAATAAATAAATTATGCTAATTATGCTAAATTATACTAAATAAATTGGGAGAGTTCAAATAGATAAACAACAAAACAAAAATAACAACATGCATACTACAACATAAAATCTAATCAGAAAATACTAGATAATAACATAAAATACCAGTGTTCTAAATAGCTAGCTATAGCAGCGCTATAGCTACGCTATAGCTTTTTGGACCATAAAAGCTAAGCTAGAGATAAAAGTGCGCTAATTCAGCTATGACCGCTATAGCTGTAATAGCTGACAGCTATTACCGCTATGCGCTACACGCTATTGCTACCGCTAGCTACATGAGCTTTTTTTTTGCGATTTACATAGGCTTTTGTTCTTATTTATGATGCTACATGGTCTGCTATGATAAGTATTCTAAACCAAACTATATGCTTATGTTCTATTTGTTTAGTCTCTTATTCTATATCAGAAAATATTTAAATATTAATTCTTTTTTTCTTGCTCTTTGTCTAGTATTCACTTGTAAAATTATTGCCGTTTGTTTCAATTGAAAGCTAATTTTAATTATAATATATAAAATGTTCCAATAAATATACTTACTTCATTTCACTTGTAAAATTAATTGCTCTTTGTCTATAGACTTAGATTAGTTATCACTTGATTGTTACTCCAATTCTCTAATATTAATCATGTTGATAATTAGTAGAAATATATAATATAAATTTTGAAACGAAAAAACGCTATGTATGATAGCTTCCGCTATAGCTACGCTATTCGCAATAGCTTTTTTTTTGTCTCCCCGCTATGCCGCTATAATCGCTATTTATAACCTTGTAAAATACATACCACATATTCTCATATAGCAAACACAGGCTTAAGAGTAGTGGAACTTTCTCCCGTCGTCTTCGAAGGTCAGTAGCAGAACGCAACACACTCCCACGTTTGAAAATGATAATCGTTTACCAGATCAGAATTCTTGTCGATACATTTGGGGTAACTCTTACGCCACAGATGACAAAAGAACATCTCCGCAATATCTCCCTTAACACAACATGCGGGTAGACTTCCCAATCAGGTGGAGGGGTCGATATCGCTGAAGTTCTCGTAAAGAACGTTTCTAATAGTCGGATCATCAGTGGTAGCATATTCTTCAACCTTGTTAGGTGAAAACCCTAACGAGAGAAACATCTCCTCAAGCGAGCTTCACCCGTCCAAAATTATTAGCGAGAGATATGCGAGTATTGCGTGCGGTTTCACTTCCTCCTTTTCGAAGTTTGGATTTGGGTGTCATGGTAGATCTAGGGTTTGAAATGAAGTTATGGATTAGACAATTTATATTAATTCTAAACAATTTCTAAAAAAAAAATAATAAATAAAAAAAAGAAAAAAAAATAAATTTACAGGAAATCGCCTCAAATATCGCATTTTTCATCTCAGAAGTCTTTCTCTCTTTCTCTTCCTCTCTTCTGTTTTGTGGGTCAGTGAGTTGTGAGAGGTAGGAGAGACAGATGGGTATTTATCAGGTCTTAAATAGCAAAAAAAAATTCCAAACCGTCCATTTAATAGTTGATTTGGACATTTTTAAAAATACCCAGCTAACGTGGGTATATTTATTAATTTGTAATTAACTTCGGATATTAATAAAAATGTCGGAGTTTTCTTGAACTCATCTATATTAAGTTTTTTAAAAAAATAAATTTGTGAGCTTAACTTCAATCAAATTTAATTCGTTAAAACCAATGTACTTTATTAGTGATATGTTTACATGTAAAATTTAGAATTAATTTAGTATAAAATACAGAGATAAGAAAAATCCGTATAAGTTAATTTTAATAAATTCAATTTTCATCATTTTTTAACACCAGACTTATACTAAATTAATTTGAATATTTATAAATTTTGTACGTAAATGCATCACTCATAAATAGATCGGTTTCAACGGTTGAATTCGTCATTCAAGTCAATCCAATAAAATTTAAAGTTAAGCTCATGAAGAACTTGGTGAGCTTCGAATACCCTAGTTCTGCTCACTAGACACTGGGCAGAAGTACTAAAAAAAATATAGTGCAAATACTTCTGCTGACTAGAAATTGGGCAAAGATAGTGCAAATTTTTAAGTGTATTTTCTTTTACAAATTTCAAATTGCGTTAAAAAATTTAGAATATTTCTCTATTTCATACGGATGAAATTAGTTTTAACATTGAATATATCTTATTCACGTCTTCTGAAGATTTTTTTCTACCTTTTTATTTTGGAACCTAAAAGTATGATGATTTTGTATAATAAATGAAAATTATTTCTATGTCCAGACCTAACTCTATTCGACAATTCTCTTGGGCCATGCATGCTGACCTAGGGATGGCAATGGGCCGTGTCCACATGTATTTTGCTAAGCTCATGCCTTACCTGCCTGTTACCATTCCTATGCCCAACCTGCCTGGCCCAATCTGATGGGCCTCAAAATCTATGCCCAGCCCACCCATGGGCTTTTCCCCATGCCCACGCTTGCCTGTGCCTGCCTGCCCATGGCCATGGGCTGCCTTACCCGGCCCTTACCCGTATGCCTGTCCCAGTCCAATAAAATAAATTAAACACAATCATATGCACAATATAGAATTTAACATAATCATCACCATAAAACCAATAAATCAAGCTACAACATGATTAGAAATTAAACTACAACAAAATAATTCAAAGTATCAATTAACCAAGTTCAAGTATCAATTAAGTTACAACGATCGCACTTGTTGCCGGTGTCGCATTTGCAGCATCACTTGCTGTCGGAGTTGGAGCAGAGCCCACTCTAGGGGTAGAGGATGCTTCCTCTTGATTAGTCGGTTCTTGCGAGGTTGCTATGATAATATCTATAGGGGTTGCCATTTTGCCTAAAAAAGAAGAGTATTTTAAATTAGTAAATAATTTGCCATGGTTCAACAATTTTGCCTAAAAAAAAAAAATTACAGCAAGCAAAGACTGTTAAATTAATTGGTATGCAAGCAAGCAAAATTACATGCATGGAGGTTCAGCTATTTCAGCAAGCAAGCAAAAATTACTGTTAAATTACATGCATGGAGGTTCAGCTATTTTGCCTAAAAATTACTATTAAATTACAGCAAGCAAAGCCATGATAAGATTCAGCCATTTCAGCCATTTTGCCTTAAATTAATTGTTATGCATGCAATATTCGAATAAAATACTAACCATGTCAACCTCACGCACATGGTAAGGTTCACTCTAATTAAATTCCCCAATTGTTTAATCAGTCCCAATCCCACTTTAATCAAGCCCCACGCCACTTTAATCAAGCCCCACGCACATGCAATGGAAGTATAATATTCAAGATCAGATTAAGAGAATTAGACCAAATCTCAATGCATTTACTATTGAAATTTAATCAGAAACATACAATGTATGTATGATACTAAGAGCTAATTGGTTATCGACAATTTCTGTACCTGACATTAATTAGCCCACATCTAATCATCATCTAAATCATAAGGGGGCAGTCAATTATATGCGAAATATTAAATTAATACAAATGACCATGGTTCTAAATAGCTAGCTATAGCGGTTTTTGACCTAAAAAGCTAAGCTACGGGGTAAAACTACGCTAATTGAGCTATGGCCGCTATAGCGGTAATAGTGGTCCGCTATAGCGCATAGCGGAATAGCGGTCCGCTATGCTACATGGGCTTATTATTATTTATTTGTTTGCAATTTAAATGGACTTTAAGGTCCAAAACGAAATTATATTAGATGGGTATATAATATCAATAAACTGAACAATGTGCGTTGGTCTATAATATCGATAATTTATGAATTAGGGATATTTTGAATGACAATTTGAACTTTGTACTGGTTCAATGTGAATATTAGAACTTCTTAATCAATTTGGTGTTTTTGTTACTTAAGAGACTTTACATATGTTTATTATTAGTAGAAATATAAAATAAAATTTTTGAAAAAAAAAAACGCTATGTAGGATAGCTTTCGCTATAGCTACGCTATTCGCGATAGCTTTTTTTTTTTGGCTCCCGCTATGCCGCTATAATCGCTATTTAGAACCTTGCAAATGACACAACTTTACCTTATCGAGCCCAGAAATGGGGATGACAGAGGCTGCGAATGCAAAAAATTGAGAGGAGAAGCGCCAAGGTCGGACCGTCAGAGAGAGAGGAGAGAAGCGGAGAGAGGGCTCAGCGCCGGCTACAACTCAGCTGGGTGCTGTCGTGCTGAAGCGGAGAGAGGGCATCGCAGCTGAAGCTTGAAGAGATGAGAGCGTTAGCAAAAGAGAAAGAGAGACAGGAGTGAAAGAGAAAGAGAGACTCAAAACTGGGAGTCTGGGAGCGGGCGGTTGCAACTCAAGAGAAACCCTAAAACTCAAAATCGTTTTTCAAAATCCTGTCTGTATTAAAATATATGCCCAACGAGCTACCTGTGGGCTTTGGCTTAAGCCTAGGCCTGGCCTGACCCGTCCTTAGGCCCGACCTTACCTGGTCTGTTACAGTGTTGGGCCGACCGGGTAAAGGGCTGGGCCAGGCAGGCATAGCCGGGCCGACAGGCCGATGGGCTTTCCTGCCATCCCTATGCTGACCTCGGATCATAAATGCTGACTTTTCGGATCACAAGACTATGCTCCACAATACCAGTGCAGAGAGAAAGGGAGAGAAAGAGAAAGGAAGGAGCAGCGTGCGATTCTCCTCACTACAGTAAAACCTACACCCAATTTGAGGTATACATTTCTGAACTTTGCAGAACACGTTCTCCTCGCTACAGGAGCGTTTTCTTTCCCTTCCCTCCGATTACCTTCGTCTAAAGCAGATGAATGACGTGGGCAGACCGTGCACGTGCTTCGTTCCCCTTCATTCCCGTTCCTTTCCTTTAATGAAGGGGATTCTCCCCCTCTCTCAATGGCGCTCTAAGGGTATGGAGTATGGACAAACCAGCCAGGCCATACACTTTTTTACCATCCTAGATAATTCCAGCAGATGCATATAGATTATTAAAACAAATCCAATACAATGCGGTTTATGCGAAATTATTTAAATACTTGAAAACACAAATCAAGCCAGCCTACAAGTTTTAACAAAGCAACATTACTAAAAAAAAAAATGTGAGTTTCCTGTCACAAGGATAAAACAGAGTAAAAACAGTTACATCAATCACACATAAAACAAGGTTTACAAATACAACAAGGAATCCATACAGCTGAAGACAAGAAGCTGTTGGAAGAGTAACGCTAACAAACTCACAAAAGCAGAGAATCTTCAAGGAAAAAAGGAGAGGCCACTAACAAAGTACACATGCATAACAAGTCTACGCCACATAATACAAAGTGGAATTGCCTCAACTTATCTTCTTATAACTTCAGTTGCTTTGTTGTGTTGCATATCCTGAAATGAGAACTAAATCAGTGCAATAAAACATAATAAATTAACATTTACAGATTTCTAGATAGAAAAAAATTTATTGTCAAATCTTGCACTCTTGCTTACCTGAATTGAAACTAGTGCATGAGAAACCAGAGTGCCTCAAACATCTGAAAAACATACATATTCTATTAAATAAATATGAGAAACAAATACTCAAATGGAGCTGATAAAAATATGAGGAAAAAAAACATAGTTTCTAAAGTTGTGAAACAAAGAAAGAAAAAGCGCAACACCTAAACCAAATATTAGATTTTAAGACTATTGCCGAAACTAGAGGGATAAGGGTCTCTAGGCCACTGACCCTTCAAATCATCCAGAATATCAATCTGATAGATAAAATGATCTTATTACATGCCTACAATCCATACGACAGATACAAACCCCTGTTACAAGTCTCAGTTACAACTCACTGACCCATCAGTAACTTCAGAGGCTTGTGTATAAGAGAACCTGGGGACATGCATACAGCTAAAATTTCAAAGTTTCATGAATATGGCATTTAATATCATGCCTGCAAAATCTCCAAATCCCATGTATACCCGCAGCAAAACTTGAAAAATCTTACATTCTACCACATATAATATTGAAACATAAGCCATAGTCCAATCTCAATATCTTCAAAAGAAAAGGGAAGCCCAACTAAACCAATGCCCATAGACATATGCAAAGAGATACGGACGGAGTCTGTACATAGTTTAAAAAAAGCTTCTGTGTGACCCAAACATGCGTTTTGTTATGTGAGATACTCCTATCTTTAGTTTGCACCAAAATTCTGACTTGCAATGTTGTCCTAAGCAATCTAATATGTTTTTACAAAAAGGTGCCATTTGAAAGTATCTGTACAAATTCTCTGCTACTGTACAGTTCAAGTGATAATATCATGCAAAACCTTTCAGAACATAGTATATATTGCCCTTGTGAAACATGAAATACATCCCTTAAACCTATCCCTTCCACAATCAATACAAAAAAGTTTGAATAGCCCTCCAACATAATTTAACCATAATATGGAGTGACACATACATTATGTTCCATTGTTCTCCATGTTTTTGCAGGGTTCTGAGATATTTTCATCCTAAGCATAAATAACATCCAAAAAGGATATACCAGAAAGGGGGACACATAATATAGTCTCATTTTACATGGATAGCATAACTTCATAAGTAGTAGACAGACCTTTCTGCTCCTCTGCCGCATCATGATACTCAGGTTCTTCGGGCACAGGGTGCAGCTCTGGTTCCTTCTCCTTTGCATTCGTTACCTCCGTTGAACCGGCCAAAGCATCCTCAGGGAATCTGACGACCACAACAGGACACACACAATGGTGTACACAGTAGTCGCTCACACTCCCTAGCCGTCCTTTGCTTGCCCGCCGTGACGCTCCAAAACCGCGGCTACCCATTATCATAGCACTCAAGCCCAGCCTCTCGACCTGCCACACAGCACAGAAAATTTAATTTATTCATTTATTTACTTGTTAGAAGGAAAATTACCCAAATAAGTACCACATTATTTAAGTGCCATACTTGGAATTTACCAGACCATACAATAAATTAATAATCTAAATGCAATTCGAGACTGCTTGGCTTTTCTCCCCATCAAATTTCGTATTTATGTTGATCCAGTTTGAATTGTCAGTTAGAAGTTGATCCGAGTTTACCAAGTTTACAATATGTTATGTTACAATTGAATAAAATACAAAGCAAGGTGGTCATGTTTAATAAGAGGCTTTAATGTGGCACAATTTGGTTTGATAGTGGGATTTAGAGTTGATGTAGATTCATGAAGGGTCTTCCACGATGTTGTATCTGAGAATAACGAAATTTTGAAAAGAAAAAATTACTTTAGTCAATCCCCCCTCTAAGTAGAAAAGACATAGTCATAAAAAACAAAACTTAATCTCTACTCAAGAGTTATACTGGTTTAATGTACAGTAGTTGATATATGGTAACAACGCCATGAAGCATTGTCAAATCATACAATTGGTCAGCTGAAAAAACTATTTGGATTGATATATGTGATACAGACTATCAATTGTTGGCAAACAAGCAGTCATTTTGTTAATACGACAAATTTCCATGAACTTCAACCAGATGTGGAACCTCCCAAACCATTTAGCGGAAATGAATTTTCCATTCCAATTTCCAATCCAGCTAAATTGAATTATTTTTCCTACCTCAAGGCAAAGCCTCTCTTTCATGTCGTGATCCCTCACGATATGGATCTTAAACGGGATATTCGCATCCACCAGCGGCTGTGCCAGATCTTGCGCTTTAATAGTCGTAAACGCATTGAAGTCATCTTCAAGCTTCTGTTGCGACTCCTCAGACGCATCATCCGTCGTAGAAAGAGACATGTCTATCGAGCCCCAGTCGGCGCCGTACAAGCCTGAGGTCGGGCGAACGTGTAGGAGCACCACCGCATCGCCGGGACGGAGGTAGTTCTGTACAGCCCAGCGCACGGCGTGGGCGCTTTCGTCGGACAGATCGACGGCGATTGCGACTCGGCGGGGAGAGGAATCGGAGAGGGAGGAGAAGAAGACACGAGGCGACTGGGTCAGGTGACCAATCGTGGGCGTCGGAGCTGGCGCCTTCACGGATGGAGGCGCCGCGGGGAGGTCTGGGGTGGTCCTGTTGTTCTCCATGGCGGAGAGAGCTAGGTTTTGGAAGGGTTTTTGTGGGTTGATCTTCTTTAGTCTTGATTTTCAGAAATTAAATCTACAAATGTCTTTTGTTTTGTTTTTTCTGGGAACTTGAGCTTCAACTCATGAGATGAGAGAGAGAGAGGAAAGATGGAAATAGAACTAAGAACGGTTCGACGGACCGGGGGACGGATTCATGTCACCTGAGTTAACTCAAATTTTGAGTTTAGATCAAGACCGTTTGATCTGTTTACCACGAATATTAAAAGTCCCGTGCATTCCACCTCCGGACGGATTGGCCCGGATTCTGATCGAACGGTCCATATATGTACCTAAAATTTGAGTTACTTCAGAGATGAGGAATTGGAACGAATTCATGTGATGCGAGGAGTCGGATCCGAGAAAATGGAGGGGAAAAGCTTTTTGGAGAGGTTAATTTGGGTTCGATGTTTATCGGATTCAAAGTGATTTTCAAGGGTTCGATGACGTCTGATTTGCTTTAAAATTTACATCCATAATTTCGCGTGTGCTGTAAAATTTGTGTGGAACCTTGAAGTAGATCGGACGGTCTTGAAACTCATCGGAGCTAACTTTGAGTCCGATGGACATCCGACCCAACCTGCTCTCGGATGGATGGAGGTTCATTCCCTTTTAACACCTGTGTTGATCAGAAAATTAAGCTAGCGGTAGCGGGTGTTGCAAGCAAAAAAAGAATTAAAATAATGTCCCGCGACTGTTACTTCAGAAAAAATGTTAATGTCGTTTAAATACAATCTGAATATATTTTGCTCCGGAATAATATTGAGGTAATATTAGTATATGAGTGAGCCTATGGTGCTATGCATAGCACGGATGGGATCTGTGCTACAGCTCAAAATTTGACTTTTCAAAATCCTAACGGTCGATCCAACCGTTCAATGTGATAACCATATGAATATGTACTTGCAAACTAAATTTTATATTTTTTTGAATTTTTTTACTATTTTTTTAGATAGGTAGAAAAATCAGTGTTTTCTGAAAATTCTGGACCATCAAAATTCTACCTATCTAAAAAAATAGTAAAAAAATTCGAAAAAAATATAAAATTTAGTTTGCAAGTACATATTCATATGGTTATCACATTGAACGGTTGGATCGACCGTTAGAATTTTAAAAAGTACCATATTGAGCCGTAGCACGGACCCCATCCGTGCTATGCATAGCACCATAGCCTCACTCTTAGTATATTACATTACTAACTCAGCATTTTGTTGAAATAATAAGATCAGAACTCTTTAAATTGGTGCTATTCTAAATTATATTGCATACACATTATTCTGAATAGCACAAAATTAATATATTTTGACAATTTTGACAATATTCTCGTATACTATGTTATGATCCAAACAAAACCTAAAGTGACAACAAAATAAAAATAAAAATAAAGAGTTATTTACTAATGTAGTTATCAGCATTTTTGAATTTTTGAATTTATTCATCGAAATATCTTTTTTTTTTTTTAATCCTGATAGTGTCATTCATCGAAATATCAGATATCAAAACCAAGGAATAATTGTCCCAAGATTTCTAATTTTCTCATTGAAACTTACAAGTGCCTCATTTTCCTATTTTAACTAGGCATCCATATATATTGTCTTATATTCTCTTATAACCTTCCCTTTATTTAATCTACTTTTAACTTTTTTATAAAATAAAATAAAATGATCAACGCTAGGGCAGGCCAGAAAATTAATATTGGAGGGTTGCATGAATAAGTATTCTGTAATTGTTGTAAAATTAAAATAAAGTTGTAAAAAAAGTAAGTAAATAACAAGAGAGATAGAGAGAGCAATAACATAATTTTATTCTCTTCTAATTGTATTTTTTTCTTGTTTTTACAAAGCCTCTATTTATAGGCTACAAAGGGATGTTACAATGATAAAGAAGAAAATGAATGTCCATAGTAGTGGAGTAGTGGAGTAGTGGGGCAATGAATTGAACATCCACATAAATCATATTAAATTTGATTTACAACACTTCCCCTTCGATGTTCATATTTCATTATACGCTATTAATATGATACTTCAGGATCAATATTAACACGATACTTCCGGACCGTGTACTGCCTCATTAAAAACCTTATCAAGAAAAACCCATTAGGATAAAAATTTGATTAAGGGAAAAAGAGTACAGTGCGTATAACGCTTCCCCTCATTTAGATATCATTGAATATTCTTCAATCGGTGTAGACCTATCTTCTTTGTGAGTTGTTCAAAAACATTCATCGGCAAAGATTTTGTGAATAGGTCTGCCAAATTATCGATTGATCGGACTTGGCAAACATTGATTACGCATTCCTTTTGTAGGTCATGTGTTGAAAAGAACTTTGGCGCAATATGTTTAGTCCGATCTCCTTTGATATATCCTTCTTTGATTTGTGCAATGCATGCTGCATTATCTTCATGCAGTGGAGTAGGGTTTTTCTTGATGTTTTCAAGCCTGCATTCTTCTTGAATATTTTGAATCATTGACCGTAACCAAACGCATTCTCGACCTGTCTCGTATAAGGCGATCAACTCGGCATGATTTGATGATGTTGCCGTAAGAGTTTGTTTTGTTGATCGCTATAAAATTACAGCTCCACAATAAGTGAATACATATTCCTTTTGGGATCGTGCTTTATGTGGATCCGACAAATATCTCACATCTGCATATCCAATTAATTTGAATTTTGTATCTTTTTGATAATATAACCCCATATCTCTAGTTTCGCAGAGATATCGAAATATGTGTTTAATTCCATTTCAATGTCTTCTGGTTGGTTTAGAACTATATCTTGCTAACACATTTATTGCAAATGCGATATCGGGTCTTGTATTATTTGCAAGATATAATAATGTCCCGATTGCACTTAAGTATGGTACTTCAGGACCAACCACTTTTTCATTATTTTCTTGCAGGAAAAAATGATCATTTTATACATTTAGCGATCGTACGACCATTGGTGTGCTTAAAGGATGAGCTTTATCCATATTGAATCTCTTTAGTACTTTTTCAACATAATTTGATTGATGGATAAATATTCCATTATTTAGATGCTCGATCTGCAGACCGAGACAAAATTTAGTTACACCAAGGTCTTTCATTTCAAACTCATTTCTCAACAATTTTGCAGTATTCTCAATCTCTTCAGGAGATCCAATAATGTTTAAATCATCAACATACACTGCAATTATTGTAAAACCTAGATTTGATCTTTTAATGGAAACACACAGACTGATTATATTATTTTTATATCCTTCTTTTAGAAGGTACTCACTCAGTCAATTGTACCACATTTGGCCTGATTGTTTTAGTCCGTATAAAGATCCTTCTTAATTTTATATAGTACATTTCTCTAGGTATTGATTTATATGCTTCAGGTATTTTCAATCCTTCGGGGATTTTCATGTATATGTCACTATCAAGTGAACCATATAAATATGCTGTTACGACATCCATAAGTCGCATTTTTAGATTTTCTGTAACTGTGATACTTATTATAAACCTGAGAGTTATCGCATCAATTACAGGTGAATACGTCTCCTCATAATTGACTCCAGGTATTTGTGTAAAGCCTTGTGCCACTAGCTTTACTTTATATCTTACAATCTCATTTTTCTCATTTCTTTTTATAACAAATGCCCATTTGTAACCTACAGGGTTAACATATTTGGGCGTTTGGACTAAGGTCCAAATACTTGTCGCTTTCTAATGAACTTAATTCAGCTTGTACGGCATCTTTCCATTTAGGCCAATCATTTCTATATCTACACTCTTCCAGAGTTTTTAGCACATTGTCTTCTTCGTTTATAACATCGCTTGCTATAGCGAATGCAAAGATTTCATTAATGTATGTTTCTTCTGGAACTTGATTAACCTTTTCTAGGGTTTTATCAACTTCTTCAGGAGTTTTACCATTAATCTCTTATGGAATTTTATCAACTTCTTCAGGAGTTCTACTACCAACCTCTTCTAGGTTTTTATTGACTTCTTCAGGAGTTTTACCATCAACCTCTTCTAGGATTTTATTGACTTCTTCAGGAGTTTTACCATCAACCTCTTCTAGGATTTTATTGACTTCTTCAGGAGTTTTACCATCAAACTCTTCTGGGGTTGGACCAACTGCTTTATTCTGCTCTTTCCTTTTACGTGGATTTACATCCTTAGAACCAAGTGGTCTTCCACATTTTCTACGCACATTATATTCATTAGATATTTTTGTAATGTCAATTCGAGCATGAGCGTTTATAGCTGGAATATGCGATTTAGTAACTCTATTTGTATCTGTAAATGCATCAAGCAATTTATTTGCAATTCTTTGCAAATTTATAATCTTTTGAACTTCGAGTTCACATTAACCACTTCGGGAGTCAAGATAAAATAACGATGAATTCCAAGTTACTTATCCAGCTTTAGTTTTTCTTCTCCTAAGTTTGGGAATATTGATTCATTAAAATGACAATCAACAAATCTTGCTGTAAAAATATCTGCTGTTAATGGTTCTAAATATTTAATAATAGAAAGAGAGTTAAAACCAATATAAATTTCCAACCTTCTTTGAGGTCCTATTTTTGTGCATTGTGGAGGAGAAATTGAAACATATACTGCACAACCAAATACCTTTAGATGAGACAAATTTGGTTCTCTTCCAAAGACCAATTGTAACGGGGAATACTTATGATCTGCAGTTGGCCTTAACCTAATTAGTGCAGCAGCATGTAATATGACATGTCCCCATGTAGCAAACGGTAAACTAGATTTCATAAGTAAAGGTCTAGCAATTAATTGCAACCTTTTAATCAACGATTCTGCTAGACCGTTTTGTGTATGCACATGGGCCACTGGATGTTCTACCGTAATTCCAATAGACATGCAATAATTATTAAAAGTTTGAGAAGTAAACTCTCCTGCATTATCAAGCCGGATTCTTTTAATTTGATAATCCAGAAAATTAGCTCTCAATTGGATAATTTGTGCTAATAGTCTAGCAAATGCAACATTTCTTGTTACTAACAAACTCACATGTGGCTAGCGTGTTGATGCATCAATTAACACCATAAAATATCTAAATGGTCCACATGGAGGTATAATAGGCCCACATATATCTCCTTGAATTCTTTCTAAAAATGAATGAGCTTCAGGTCCAATTTTATTTAGAGATGGCCTAGTAATTAGTTTTCCAAGAGAGCATGCTTCGCATATCAATTCTTTTGATAATAAGATCTTCAGGTCCTTTAGGGGATGCCCATTTGCACTTTCAATTATTCTCCTCATCATTATATTTCCTGAATGACCCAATCTGTCATGCCACAAAGTAAATAACTTTGGATCAACTAACTTCTGGTTAGTAACAACTAACTTCTGGCTAGTAACCATATTTGATTATATCGTACTTATATAAGTACCATATAGTCCAGAAGATAATTCTTGCATCTTTTTCATTATAATTTTCTGGCCATTTTTAATAGATGTGATATGAAGATATTCGCAATTTCTCTCATTCATAGTTTCAATATGATAACCATTCTTTCGAATATCTTTAAAACTTAAGTAGATTTCTTCTGGATCTACTTGAATATAATGCATCATCTATTATTAATTTTGTTCCTTCAGATAACAAAATACAAGCTCTTCCGAAGCCTTCAATTAAATTAGTTGTGCAATTGTGAAAAATATTTCTTAGTCTTCAGGTAACAGAATATAATGCATCATCTATTATTAGTCTCACCAAGATGCAATTGTGAAAAATATTTCTTACTTTTCAATATGGTATTTGTTGTTTTGCTGTCTACTAGACATAGATTTTCTTTACTTATCATTGCGTCAGTCATTTTCCTTTAAAATAAAATAATGCAAGAATAAATTAAAATAAATTACATTTATTCATTTGTTTGTATCTAAAAATATAAAAGTAATCTAAACTTTTATTAAACATAAACATAAGCTTCTATATTATATTTTTCTCCCTAAGTAATAATATTTATTTCTTCATCCATATTCTGGAAGAAATCTGATACATCAAGATGTGTATCCATATGGCATTCATATTCGGGGTCATTTTCAGTAAAATTAGTTTCCACATTTTTCCCATTTTTCTTGATTGAGGCTTGATAAAGCTCTACAAAATGCTTGGGCATATGACAGGTACGCAATCAATGATTTGTCATCCCACATCTGTAACAAATATCTTCAGGATGTTTTCCTTTCTCATTTTTCATTAATACGTATTTATAACAAAATATAACTTCAGGTTATTAATACCATAACTTCGAGTTATGATAAATGAAAATGAGATAAATTCAAACTTTGTGAGATTTGTCATATGTACTACAAAATAGATACATATTAATAATTTCAGATTATTAATATCATAACTTCAAATTATTAATATCATAACTTCAGGTTATTAATGCCATAACTTCATATTATTATTGCCATAACTTTAGGTTATTAATATCATAACTTCAGGTTGTGAAAAGGGAGATGAATAAATATAAATAAAAGAATATGTAAATTGCATAAATAAATTTAAATGTATTAATAACTTCAGGTTAATATTATATAACTCCAGGTTATAATAAAATACTTATTCAATAACTTCTGGTTATTAAATTGCTTGACTGCGCTATGTAAAATTTAATTTGAAATAACTTCGGGTTATATTTTCATCCAATGACCTATAATAACTTCTGGTTATTATATTGATTTTATATGAAAATTTCTAATAAAACTTCAGGTTTTTAATTGAGAATAACTGCAAGTTATTATTCATCCAGTGGCCTATAATAACTGCTAGTTATTATATTAATTTTATATTAAAATTTTAAATAGAACTCAGGTTCTAAACAATTATAATAATAACTTCATGTTATTATTCTATTGGAGTAATACAAACTTTGGGTTCTTGATAATTTTTAATTTAATAATAACTTCAGGTTATTATTCCATCATTCACTTCAAGGAATGATTCTTATAAACTAAAACAAATATAATCAAAAATTTAAATGAAATTTAAATTAATAAAAGATATAATAACCAATCATATAAATTACTTACATAATTACTTTGCAACTTCTTCCGAGCAACTCGTGCTGATAACGTGTTGTAAAATTAAAACAAAGTTGCAAGAAAAGTAAGTAAATAACAAGAGAGATAGAGAGAGCAATAACATAATTTTATTCTCTTCTAATTGTATGTTTTTTCTTGCTTTTACAAAGCCTCTATTTATAGACTACAAAGAGATGTTACAATAATAAAGAAGAAAATGAATGTCCATAGTAGTGGAGTAGTGAAGTAGTGGAGTAGTGGGGCAATGAATTGAACATCCACATAAATCATATTAAATTTAATTTACAACAGTAATTTTATTTTTTAAAGAGAACAATTAGCAATAATTTTACAATAATTAAAAATTTAAAGAATAAAAATGTAATATTTCAATTTTATAGGAAGTTAGCACCCTTTCTCCTGTACATTGTTTCGCTCCTAGATCAACCGACATTTTTATTAATATCCTAACATAAAATAAAAATTATCAATTGTACTCAGGTTTTCTGGATTTTTTTAAAAATGTCCAAATCGGCCAAAAAATGGCCGGTTGGAATTTTAATTAGGACCGGCCATTTTTTTTTCTGTTTCAGACCATATAAATATCTTGTTTCTCTCTTCTCCCACTCACAACTCACTCAAACTCACTAGAAGAGAAAGAGAGAAAGAGAAGAAGAGAAAAAGAGAAAGAGAAGGGCGATTTCGGAGGCGAAAAGGGCGAAATTAATGGTCGTGGCGTAGCGAACATGATGAACAGTTTCAACCGAGGTAGATTGTCCAATCATGGCGTAGCGAGAGAAGGGTCAATTAGTGGTCGAGGTAAAAATGAGGGAAAAACTGTCAATGTCAAGTATGCTTTAGTGATAAAAAAACTGTCAAGTATGTATGATGGAGGAATTCTTAGACGGCCTATTCGGTTTGAAATTTCAGACGATGACTTTGTGGAAAATCTCTATGGCTACGGTTTGAAAGAAAAGAAGGTTGATCCAGAGCCTCCAACATCGGACGATGAGTTTGTCAGTGTACTTATACTGGTAAGACTAACAATTCGTCTGCTGTCACTCATCCAGAACCACCTACTAAGAAATAGGATTACTAGTGCTTACCTTATGATTTTAGGGTTTTAAGTTTGATGAATTAGGGTTTTAAGTTTGATGAATAAGTATTTTAAGTTTGATGAATTAGGGTTTTACCATATTGTGCCAGAGGTTAATTTCATCAATTTAATTTTTCTGTTGTAGGCTGGATGTAACAGTGTAATTGAATCTTAATGTATTTTGAAAGTTCATTTATTAAAAATCTCATAATTAATTTTTGAATATGAAAAAAACAGTAAAATTATAAAAACTGACATTCAACTTACTCATAACTTAGTCTACATAAAGTAGTTCGAACCATATAAATAAAGTTCACGCAAATTGCAAATAAAATAGTTCTCAAAGCTGCATCTAATTAAATAAGTTCACAACATGCATACAACTTAATTAAAATCACCCACTGCGCCTAAAATTAAATCCGAACCACCGACGATTTCCATAAGATGGCCTACCAGATGCCTTGCTTGGCTTCCAGATGCCTCTGCTTGGCTACCAGATGTTTTGTACGCCTACCATTTAACCTCCTTGGTTGGCTACCAGATGACTCTCCTTGCACACCAACCGCCTCTCCTCCCATGGCAAATGCCTCTCCCATTGCCTCTGCATACATAGCAGATGCATCTAAACTATTTGTAGTTGTGCTTCGCCGTGACCCTTGTGACCCAGATGCCTCTACGATAACTCACTCATTTTCTATTGTATTTGCTGTGTTTCTGGCCTCTGCATTGCATTTGTTACTTAGTAAGCTAGTCATGGAATGAAATATAATTTTTGATAAAAGTTACATGCCTCTTCTATTCCTGTCGGAAGTGGAACGGCGAGCCTGATGTCCTTTTTGCCTATCTTGCATTTCGTCCATGGTTATTATATGATGGGTGTGTTTTCTCCTCCCAACCCTAATCTAAGCCTTGCTAGGAAGAATTCTAGGAGAATGGCAAGTAGGCCATTTGTTCATATTGCCATAAGGAACAAACACCACATTCCAAGTACTTTCAAGATAGTTCACACTATAGTAGTCTGTAACAAACTGGTTCTCGCTCCAGTTTCGTTCACGAAAAATCGCTGAGACATGAACGCACATAATATATGTTAATTGGATACCTCTACGTGCACATTCTATTTTGTTACCGGGCTCGCATGTCACAACGTACTTGAACTCCCTATGAATAATGTCCATAGTTCTATTGGAGCCGCAGGTGACTGGAACATACTCATTTGGAGATGAAATTTGGTACTGACCTTCACCATGCGTATATGGTATCAGATTCATTTTTGCAGCTCTGATCTACCATTTTTTGAGCTTAAGCTCCACCCGTTTAGAAAATTGTTGATTTGTATTGGCTAAATCCATGGCTCGCTGCTGCCACTTAACAAACCATATATTGCACTTATAGAAGGTATCCTCCACAATAACAGCTACGAGCAATCTCCAGCGCAACCGAAAGATATTGTTCAGTGACTCAGAGCTGTTTGTTGTCATGATACCCCATCGGTATCCTCCATCACAGGTTTGAAATTTTTTCTCATAATTGGATGCTAATACAAGGGTCATCTTTAATGGTGGTTGATCAGAGTCAAAATAATGATGATTTACGTAGGGTTTTGGCTTAGGTTTTGCATATTTTCTCACACTTATGTTTAATTAATTAGAGAAAAATGCTATTGTCACCATTCTTTATGTTTTATTGCAGAAAACAGGTTTTGGGACTATTTTACACCAAATAGAGCTAGAATTGGGTCAATCGGATCAGCGACGCTTATCGATGAAGTCTCTGTTACGGTCCGTATTGCCTAATACGGACCAAGCCTAGCACAGACTAGGAGATAGCGTGAGAAGCACTAAAACCCTCAGCGACAAGGTCCTAATACGGACCGTATCACCTGATACGGACTATAACCGAAGGCGCCCATTGGGAAATAACTGCCGACAGCTGTATCCAGATCAATTCCTTAGCCCCTACTCAATCTCCAGACGTCCCTCCACTCCTATATAAGGCCCCTGGGCAGAAGAATAACTTATCTTTGTAATTAGGGTTAGATTTGATTCAAGTGAGAAGAGAGGAGTGCTTGTAACAATGCCGTTCCGCAGCTAAGTTCATTTTCTTAGGGCTAGGCAGTAAACCTTGTTACTCTTGATGTTTTGATATATATATATTTCTGTTGATTATGATATCTTGTTATTGAATCGAAATACTTTTGTGATTTACTATCTCTTCATCTAACTTCAATGATCTAGTTTAGTCCATTAGGGTAGTGACAGTGCTTTAATGGTAAGAGAAACTATTTGTATGTTAGCCTCGTTGAGATCTATTAGATTTATGTGAAGAAAATCTTAGCGGAGAAATCATAAACCAGAACAACAAAACGCGAACCAAGTTCCATCACTTGCGTAAGGAAACTCGCAGTGATCTGTGTAGTAACTTGTGTATTTAAGAGATCAATCATTTGCGTAAGAAAACTCGCAGTGTCCTATGTAGATTCTCGATGAAAGATCTGTCATTCTTGCGTAACATAAATCGCAGTGACCTATGTGGTGTCTTTCATAAAACAACAACAGAAAATCAGACGCAACAGAAATATATTATCAAAGCGGATTGAGTAGCAATGGTGTGCCGAAACCCTAGAAATTCTCATCTCTATCTTTATTTTAATTACTTTTAATTGCTTCCTAATTTACATTGATCACAACAACATCTCTCAATTTTCAGATTTCGTCTAGCCTTTCGAAAGATTGTGATTCGATCGCTTAACACTCTGAATCAATATTCCCTGTGGATCGACCTCGAATATACTACTCGATAGGATTGTGCGCTTGCAATCCGAACCGATAGCATTTCCGAGTTTATAAATATTAAAAGAAACATTGCTCTCTTTTGAGTGATCAAGCTTTTTGGCGTCGTTGCCGGGAAATAACGGTTCATTGTGCAAGGCCTCGCTAGACGTCTTTGCTTTGACCATTGAATCCAATTAATTAGAAACGTCTAGATTTCTTTTTATTTTCTGCATTTTTATTTTTCTTTTATTCTCAATTTCGTTTTTATTTTTATTTTCTATTTATTTTCAGTTTTTAGTTTAATTTTCAGATTTTATTTTCTTTTTAGGACACTGCACGCTGGCCGAATCATCCATACGGAGATCCCTAAGGATTGCAAGTAGTAGAGGACTATTCGGTTCCACATCACCGATAAGAACCAATCATAGTTCTTCCTCGAGTAATTCTGAAAGCGAAGAAGACTAAGATTCGATCAACATGAATATTCCACCGAACGAACCGATCAATGGAAGACAAGAAAACAATGGTGATAATGAAGTTCACGATGCAGCAAGACCCAAACTTCTACGAGACTATTGCGTACCGCGCGCCAATGATCCTAATTCTAGCATAAACCCGTCAACTGTCACGAACCGTAATTTTAATATCAAACCTGCTCTTATAAATATGATTTCGCAGATTGGACGGTAATCGAACCCATCGAACTCTCTTTGAGTCGTCCAATGGACATCGGACCCAAATTGACCTCCTCCCAGACACAATAAAAATTACCTTCAATTGAATCAATTTCATTCAAATAGAAACTCTCAGGTAACACAAAAATGGTTTAGTTTCTCATGCCAGTTCGATGGAGAGTCAAATTGTCAAAAGGCCTAATGAACTGTGATACAACAGATCTGTTTTAACTTCAAACAGCGCATAATCAATATAAAAAAAATGAAAAAAACATATACATGAAACCAAACCATCTCTGTCAATATCTTTATCCGATAAAGCCGAACGCACATAAATTGGGCTCTATGACCGTTCAAAGAAATTGAGCCCATGTTGTTCTATGCTCGGCCGATATCAAGTAAAATTTCGGACCTTTTCCCTATTAAAATCTTAGTTATAGAAATACTTAAAAAACCCTTTTAAGCGTACAATACATTACCGAAAGAAATAGAGTCCCTTTAGTCCCTATTAAAATCCATCCTGATTTTGTTACGTACAAGTTGCATAAATAGGCAGCCTTTACGATGCCATCACAATGATTTCCTGTACTTGCACACAACACATACGTGCCTTTTGAATCTAGTTACAAAGCATAAATATTCTCAGACGAAGCAAAATATCTTCCGAATCTATTTAAAATATAAGATGCCCGCTTAAATTTCGTACAAACTTAAACTAAACAATATGGATCTAACTTAACCCATCGAATCAGATCTACCTCATCCAAATCTGCTGAAATTCGAGATCATCAGCACTAACTCTGAAATTTCTGAAATCTCAAATCCGGCCGTTGAATTGTTTCGAGATGCGTACACAAAAAATGAGTTGTTTCGAGATGCGTGCACAGAAAAAGTTGGACGGCTAGATCTCGAACTCCAGAAATTTCAGGAGTACTGTTCATGAATCTCGGATTTCAGCTGATTTCGATTTCATGATCTGATATGAATTCTTTCAAATCGGAGAACCAATCTACAAAAATATGCCACTATCTGCAAGGTTAAAAAGTGACTGTTGCTAAGATATACCAACAAAAATTGCTAGTTTCGAGCGTATCGGTATTACTAATAGGAATATCCGCAACAATACTGTCAGCAAAAACACTTTTATCCTCGCAAATAGTGACAAATTTTTGTAGTAACTGTACATATTGACCTACTAACGACTTTGACACCTAGATATATCATAGTCGATTGAAGGCAGCATTTAGAAGAAGACGCAGCACGGGGGCAATCCCAACACTAAAAATGAGTGATCCATCTAGGTAGTGGTGGATCTAGACATCTAATGAGAGAGAATGTGGGTCAGTTGACCTTCATTCATTTTCAGAATTTATGTTTTGATATATATGATTTTTTATATAATTTAGAGTAAAATTCTATATATGAGTACGGAAAATGACCTTTATATATTCACATGAAAATTTTATATAACCTCCAATATGTGTTTGATCGATCCTCATAGCTTAAAAGTCTAACACCGCCCCTGTATCTAGAAACCGACTGAATGATAAATATAGTCACATCTATATTAAAACTGCAATTTTAATATACGAAAAAAAGGCTTTATTTACATGACTAATTCGTAACCTTTTGGACCTAATTCATTATTTCATAAAATTTCTTATTTATTGTTTGGGTTTAAAATTCTATATATTCAATTACAAAAAAATTCATCTAATGGTTTCAATAAAATACAACAGAAATAATTGTACGGAACAGTTCAACGTCATATATAAGTATATATACTTGGAGATCAAAATATATACTTTTTTCGAACCTTTTAACTGTTTTTTTTTAAATAGATAGGAAATCAGCTGATTTAAAGATTATATATGAATCATCTGACAAAAGTGATTATTTATCTAAAAAAACTGTTAAAAATTCGAACAAAAAAAAATCATATTTGAGTTCATAATTTGTATATGAAGATCTAAGTCGAATGATTCAGATCCATTTTTTTGTATAAACATACAATGTTGTAAAATACGATTTTGTTCATGCATGTAGAAGATCAATGCATACCGCATATGCCGATGTTAATGCGAACTTATATATGTGAATTTTAAAATGAGCAGTCTATACCCATGGTCAATTTCCACAGTCATGAGTCATGACAAGCCAACAAGGTATGTCCATATAGTATTATGTATCTGCATATACGCATATGTGACTGAATGACAATTTGAACACAACAGCAGACGACATACGCATATGCGGCTGCATTTAAAAATACTGTATACAAAAGCCAACTATCTCTTCTCATCCGTCAACTAACACCAAAAATGATTGATACACATAACCGTAGTCTGAATTGTATTCTCAATCAAGTTGCTTCAAATAATAAGCTCAAACTTTATATAAATACATACATAACCCAACTATCTCATTCACTAAACATAAAAAATGGAACTCACCCTCTCTTCTCTTCCCTGCCTACTGATTGCTATTTTCCTTCTCTTTTCCTTCCTGTTTCGCCAAAGAAACAAACTCAAGTCCGAAAGCAAACTCCCTCCAGGTCCATCGACAATCCCGTTCTTTGGAAACCTCCACCATATAGTAATTTCCAGTTGTCCGCACAAAACCCTGCGGGACCTTGCCCGGTCACTTGGACCTGTTATGCTCCTACGCACTGGTGATGTTAAACTCCTCGTTCTTTCTTCCCCTGATGCTGCAAAAGAGGTGTGCTTTCACTTCTGTAAAGTTCATGCATACAATGCAAACTAATTATAAACCTAAAAATAATTACAAAACAAGGACAAGCATGTGTATGTAACAAGTCTGTGAGCCTTGTTAATTAATATTGTAACACTTTTTGGTAGTGTTATTAATCTTTTTTACTGGAATAGCAACTTCATATGTTAATATGTTACACACACATACTTTGTGCGCACATAGTTTTGAGATTGATAACTACAATCTAATATATACATATACAGGTGATGAAAGTACAAGATTCAAGATTTATCGATCGGCCTACATTGACTGCAACAAAAGCAATCTTGTATGGATGCACAGACATCGCCTTTTCAGCTGGCCCATATTGGCGCCAGCTTCGTAAAATTTGTGTCACTGAGCTCCTCTCAGCAAAGCGGGTCAAATCTTTCTCCTGGATCCGGCAAGCAGAGATCCGTTGCATGCTGAAAAAGCTCTCCACATTTTCTAATGACAACACGCCAGTCAATTTCGGTGAACTTGTAAGTGAGCTATCAAACAGTGTTGTTCTTCAGGCAGCATTTGGTGGCAAGTGTAAAAAGCAGAGCATGTTTTTGAAAATTATGAAGGAAGCAGTGGATACATCCGCCTGGTTTTGTCCATCTGATGTATTCTCTTCTTTGGGCTGGTTGGATGTGAAGACCAAAAGAAAATTAGAGAGGATTCACAGGTAAATTAATATCAGATAATTTGATCAGGATATATGTGGATTATTAAGTGTTCATGGAATTTATAGACACCATGGATGGCAATTGGCATCCAAATATATTGGTTGTAAAATTTTGAAATAACCAAAGAACATGTGAATTACTCCAATTTTGATTCTCATCTCATACTAAAAAAGATTATACTCAATTTTTTTGTGAATATGTTTTTTTTTGTAAATCAGAATGTGCATCCCAACTAGGGGGAGTGTCTTTGTGCTAGTATACCAAACAAACATAATTGAAGCTAAATGGAAATATACCCATAAATTACTATATAGAAATTACGACCATTATAGGGGCTGAGATCTTCATCAATTTATTTATTTTGAAAGAAATGCATATTGAAAATTTTTGAATCTTCAAAATGCTGGTCTAAACTAATTACTGACTTGATAACTTCTCAAAAACAAATTCTAGAAAGTTTGTATTTTAGAAAAATTCCATGAATTCAAGACCAATATATCAAAAATGGAGAAGTCTCATTATTAATTGCACGCAAGAATATCTTTACCCAAAATATATCTAATGAAAAATGTATGTTTTGTTTGCTCACATAGAGCACATGATGTTGCCTCCTGAGAATGAAAATCAACTAATAGAATCATGCTTATTTGCACACAAGACCCTATTGTTTATTCTGTTACGCTCCTCTTTCTATTTCTTTTAAGAAATGCTAACCAGTTATTCTTGGAATTTTATCTTTATCCAAATTGCAACTACGTAACTACGATTTATTTAAATGAAAATCAGATTTCGAATTTTAGAAGCATCTTTTTAACTTTCCTGGTATTTCTTTCCAGAAAAAAAGAACAAACTGATATGGAAAGATTCTACTAATTAATGCATATATATATGTAGGGAGTTGGATACAATACTAGAAGAGATACTACAGGAGCATTTGAAAAATCCAAAGGAACAGATACATGAAGGAGATGAAGAGAATGAATATGATTTGGTTGATATTCTGATAAAGGAAAAACAATATGGTGATCTAGAGGTGCCTATCACATGGGACAATATTAAAGCTGTTATCATGGTATGTTATATAAGTTGTACCACAAATAAATATAGAATTTCATGCAAAAATAGATGGAAACCAGTACTTGTAAAACCACACACACTAACTACTTAAAAGTGCGCCGTATTATTTGCAAAAAAAAAAAAAAAAATGTGCCGTATTTGTTTTGGAGAGTCTTCTAAAAGAATAGTAAATGAATATTTGACCAGATTATGTGTTGCTCTTTGTTCAGGATGTATTCACTGGAGGAACAGACACAGTATCGAATGCAATTGAATGGGCGATGTCTGAACTAATTAAGAATCCAGCTATAATGGCAAAAGCACAGGCAGAAGTAAGACAGGCTGCAATTGTAAACAAAAGGTTTGACGAAAATACCCCCGTCGAACTCAATTACTTGAAATTAGTCATCAAAGAAACCCTGAGGATGCACCCACCTGCACCGCTCTTATTACCACGGCATTGCAAGGAAACATGTCAGCTACTGGGCTACACAATTCCATCTGATA
Source organism: Carex parvula (assembly GCA_025461045.1). Taxonomy (NCBI): domain Eukaryota; kingdom Viridiplantae; phylum Streptophyta; class Magnoliopsida; order Poales; family Cyperaceae; genus Carex; species Carex parvula. The sequence continues at coordinate 410,218 of JAJGRW010001375.1, read as the reverse complement.
CCATTATAGTAGTAAATGCATATGCACTAGGAAGAGACGAAGAGTACTGGCATGATGCAGAGGAGTTCAAACCAGAGAGATTTGAAAATTGTACTGTTGATTTCAAGGGTAATAATTTCGAGCTCTTGCCGTTCGGAGCGGGAAGACGAAGTTGTCCGGGAATTGGTTTCGGTATTGCGGTGGTAGAGGCGGCGTTAGCTAAACTTTTGTTGCATTTTGATTGGAACCTACCTGATGGAATGAAGCCAGAGGAGTTAGACATGACAGAGGAATTTGGTGCTGTTACTGCTAGGAAGAAGCGTCTCTATGTCTTACCAGTACAACGTGTTCCTTTGCTGGATGATTAGTTATTGAAGGAACTCTTCTTCTTCATCTGATGAAAAGAAAAATGTCAAAGTATATATCTTCAATAGTTAGATAGTTAAAAGTTGTACTAAGGCTTGTAATTAGGATCGGTCAATATCTTAATTATATTGAACTAAATAAAAGAAGATGATATTTATTAGATTGTGTGGTTGTTTTTATTTTTTATCATTAAAAATATTTAATTACAGAATTAGATGGTGTCAATGCATAATGCATATTGACCCCTGCTATGAACTCAAATTCTCGATTTGAAAGTTCTAACGGTTGATCCGAATCATTTAACACAGTCTCTATATAAATATGTACTTGTAAACTAAATTTTACATTTTTTATAATTGTTTAAATTTTTTTAGATGGATAGAAAATCACTCGATTTGAAAATTTTGGACCATAAAAAAAACAGTGATATTCTACCCATATAAAAAAAAAAGTAAAAGAATGATAAAAAATGTAAAATTTAATTTACAATTACATATTCATATAGAGACTATGTTGAACAGTTCGGATCAATCATTGGAATTTTGAAAAAAAAATATTAATCCGTAGTACGGACCAATCTGCACTATGCATTGCACCATAGCCTCACTCTACAAACATTATTATCAATCAGCATTAATGTCCAATTCACTTTATCCATACGACTAATTGTTTTTTTCCCAAGTATATTATTACTGACAAAATTTTAGACTATGGTATATTTTTTTTTAGTTATTTCATTGAAATAGGAATCTATTTATAAATTAAGAATCCTAACAAGTAACAACATTACAATTCAACCCGGAACGTTAATGTCGATTGTGGGGGGAAATTATCCTCTGCGGAGTTCTATAAAACTCCGCAGCTGCGAAGCAAAACGAACGGACCAGATTAACTTTCAGCCGCTTTGTGATCGGGCTAACGGAGGGGGCAGTATTATTGGGCTTTTAGATTCGTGCAACGTCAAAACTAACGGACTAGATTAAAGCACCGTTGGTGTGGAGTTTTTAAGCTCCGCAGAGGATAACATTTCCGATTGTGGGACGGACCAACGGAGTATGGATGTCAGCAAATACCTAGTCTCGCTTCCGTTAAGTGAAGTTATGGTGATATAGATAAACAAATAAATTTTAGTAAACACGAAAGGTCCCATGGTCTAGTGGTTAGGACATTGGACTCTGAATCCAGTAACCCGAGTTCAAATCTCGGTGGGACCTTTTTTTTATTATCTTTTCCCTTCTTTGCAAATGGGGATAACTGTGATAGACCCGAAATTGCAAAATTGGGTTAAGTCCAAATTATACTAAATTACGCTTAATTACGCTATATTAATCTAAATTTAGCTAATTACTCTAAATTATACTAAATTAAATAATTAAAACTAATTGAAAGGAATTAACACTAATTACAACTAAATTATACTAATTTTGATACATTACTAACAAATTCTAACATTTTACTACCATTTTACACTAAAAATGAATTTTAAAAAAATTAGAAGGACTTACTTGAAGAGGAGGAGAAATTTGAGAGAAAGAGATAAATTGAGGAGAGATAGTATAAAATTTGATAAAATTAATTTTGAGAAAAACGCCTCACCCTCCACACATATATATAAATGTCCAAACTGGTCATTTAATGGCCGGTGGAGGATAAAATTAAGAGCTGGCCATTTAATAGCTAGCGAAGGAAAGAATGGAAACCGGCCATTTACTAGCTGGTTTGGGCATTTTTAAAAATACCCAGCTAACCTGAGTATATTTATTAATTTCTAATTAACTTTCGATATTAATAAAAATGTCGGGAAATTTCTCAAACAAAATCCAAAATAATCCGAGAAATAAAAAGTTTCCAAAATAAATCCCAAAAACTCCAAAAAAAAAATCACAACAAAATCGTAAATGCTTAGAGCAGAGTACAAGATATGCTTCTGTTTGTATTTTCCATTAATCGGGTGGGGTTTGCTCTAGCTCACTAATTAATGACGCTTAGTTTATTTTGAATAGAGGTGGGAATTGGCTGAAACAAGTTGTGAATTTGGAAAATAAATCTGTTATTATTCCAAAGAAAATAAATATGCTGTTATTCTGATTCCAACCATTCAAATTTTTTCATGCACGAATCTCAATAAAAAAAAATTTAGACTAGAGTTAAAATGCTCCATTAGTTTTGTACTCTATCATGCCCCCAACATCATTATCTCTATTTTTAAAGTCTAAATAATCGATCTGAACCGTTTAACATGATCTTCATACTAAAATGTGCTTGGATAACAAATTTATAATTTTTATAATTTTTTACTAATTATTTAGAGAGGTACAAAATCACTATTTTTGAATGGTCCAGAATCTTCTAAAAACAGTGATTGTACCTATCTTAAAAAATAGCAAAAAATTCAAAAAATATAAAATTTTGTATTCAAGCACATTTTAATATGAAGATCATATTGAGCGGTTCGGGTCGACTGTTTAAACTTTGAAAATAGAGATAATAATGTTGGAGCATGATGGGGCACAAAACTAATGGGACATTTTAACCATACTCTTTTTCTTATGCGTAAATCTCAACGAAGATCAACGATTGAAATCGGAATAATAGAAACCTGTTATTCCCGTAGAATAAACCTGTTATTCCCGTAGAATAACAGTAGATCTATTTCTGTGAATTTCAGGGCCATTATAAACAAGTAGCTGAATGTGGTGCATAACCACCAAAGAACTAACAAGAGCCACATAATGAGGTTAGGGGAGGTACATACTTGCCTATCTCTGAACTATTTATTTTTTCAAAATATGTTTTTGTTATCATGTTTTTCTAAAAAATAAATTATAAAATTATACTTGTATTTAAATAATTATATCATTATATTCTATTCTGAAATTTTGCCCTGCATTATCATATTTTCTAACTCTGTACATACCAATTAACATATAGTGAGGTGATTATGGCAAGGAAGATGCAGTGTAGGGTCACACTTCTACATTTTACTTGTGGGGAGGTAATATTAACTTTGATCATTTTGATTTGAGATCAGTATGTTCAATTTCGAGGATTTGTTTTAAAATGAAAACTTTTATGAAATAACTTTATTTTTCAAATCATCAAACAAAATACCACTCTTCTAAAATCTTTTACAAAATATCTTTGTGGACCCCACTTCCCCTTCTTTCCCCCTCCCTCCCAATGGATCTGTATCCTCTACAATACTGTAGATGATTTCCCTCACTTAACGGTTTGAGATTAAATCTCAGCTGCTTTGAGATTCGGGCTAGTGCAGGGGCAGTATTATTGGGCTTTGAGATTCGTGTCAAATTTAAAGAACAGTCCGAATCCACTAATTGTAAAAGATTATCTTTTGAGGTAACAGAGAGGATGTGAATTCCTCTCCCAATACAACCTTATTACTTCCATCATAAATGCATTATTTCCCCCCAAATCACTTTATGTTTGAAAACATCATCAACCAGATTTCTTTAAGCTACCAATTTGCCAAAAAAAAAAAAAATAGAAATAAGAGAAGGGGTTCTAAAAAAAATAACCTTTCCACTTCTAAGTTTTGACTCCCACTTCAAATTTCTTTTGAGCAAGTAATACAGAGGTAACAGAGCTATGGAAACCTGTAGGGTACGATGGGTAAACTAGTAAATAAGTCCATTGAGATATTAAAAGCCTGATCATTGCTGAAAATCCCACATTAGTAATACAGTTCCATAGTTGAATTGCTATATAAAACATGAAATCCGAATTGAGAAGAACAAAGGGGAAGGACTGATTTGCATGGCTGCATGGGGTCATGTCATTGCTAAAAGATGACGGATTTAGGCATTATATTGTTGTGCTATGAAAAGTAGTTATAACATTGCGAAGTGTTGGAGGAGGTACATGAAAAATTAATTCCATTGTCAAAAAGTTTAATGGCATCATCAACTAAAAAAAATATTAATAAAAAAATTATATATTATCCATACTTATTGCATTGTATGATTTTAAAACATAGAAATAATATTAACAATACTTTCAATTGACTCGCTTAAAAGAAATTTGAACTGGGAGTCAAAACTTGAAAGTGATTTGGGGGAGAGTCCGGATCCCCTAAAGTAATCCAATTTTTGAGTTTTGACGTGTACGGTGCCTATTCGGTGGTAGCACAGGGGACCAGTATTATTTGTGGGGTCCAGGTTCTTTAAGATTCGTCTTAGAGCATCTTGGACGGTTTGGATCAAAACTCAAAAATTGAGTTACTGCACTAGATCTGAATTCTTTGGGGGAGGGGGGATTCACAAATTATAGATGAGAAGTTGGTCTCTTATAAATGTCTTACGATGGATCATGGATGGAAAACACTAGTAACTATTCAATTAAGATCAATAAAATAAAATTCAATATTATAGATATTTAACATTTTTTTTATCGTTTGTATGCAAATTAAAAAAAAATTCAGCATTTCTCCACGAGCATTTATACGGCACTTCTATAATTTAGCTTGAATTTTCAAGGAAAATTAGGCCCAGAATAATGAATTGTATGAGAAGTGGGAACACACCTGTTGTCCTGAATTAATACTCCAGGTTTTAAAAATTAAAATTTAGTTATATTCAGAAATGATGCAGAAACTGTACTAGAAAGAGGAATTCAGATCCTCCCCGGTACAGTAATAGAGAATATTTACAATTACTTGATCTGGACCGTTCTTTTTAACTTGGCACTAATCTCAATGCCCAATAATACTGCCCCCTCCGTTAGCCCGAATCTAAAAGTGGCTGAGAGTTAATCTCAAACCGTAAAGTAAAGAGAACCTTTTACAGTAATGGAGAGGATACATGTCCCTAGGAAGAGCCCGCCAGGCCTAAACAATTTCCTTTCAATTTGCGCGCGCTCAGAAATTTTCATATTTCCACACCCCCCACCCCTTCCATGTCTCGCTTTCCCTCTCCCGTGGGGGAAGGGTTAATCGCCGTGGACCGGTGGACCGAGCCCAGCCAGGCTTACTTCCTCACCCACCTGCACGCCGACCACACGCAAGGCCTCTCGGTTCACTGGTCACGCGGCCCCCTTTTCTGCTCTCCTATCACCGCCCGCTTACTCCTCTCCAAGTTCAAGGGGTTTGACGCCTCTCTGATCAGAGATCTGGAGGTGGGGTCCACCCACACATTCTCTCTCATCTCCCCGGTCACTGGTGGTGAGGTTGAGGTTCGTGTCACGCCAATCGATGCAAATCATTGTCCAGGTTCGTATTGCCTGAAAGGGCATTTCGTTGAACACGTTGGGTGTGCTATAGACTATGGAACTTGACCATGATCGAGATGGATATAGCTTCTAGCGTCAAATAGCATGGAAAATTCCTTATTTTGTTAATTTCAAGGGGGAGGTTTTAGCTATGTTGGCAATTGCCTGACAAGGATTCAAAATAGGAAGTTGAAAAATTCAACAAATAATTGACGAATAATTTCATTATCAGAAAGTTGATAATATTACTTCTACAGTTGTACCACTTACCCAAAGCAAGTACTGTACCAGACCAGACCTTGTGGTAGAGTACAAATTTATAGCTTTACCTTCTATTACAACATTTTGAAACATCATACTAATTAGTACAGTAACACATTGCAATATGCTTACATATTTTTTCTTTGTTTAAGTTTTGAAGATGACAAAACATGTTTTGCTTTTTCCTAGTACAGAAAATCAGGATAATATACTTGATTCTTTCAAATAAATAAACAAACAAGAAGATGTTACGTACTGCATTAACACCTTGCGATCCTGATTTCTATTATTCCAAGTTTATAAAAGTTAATTTGAAAGGAATCAATGTTTCTTTGGACAGGATCGGTAATGTACCTGTTTCAAGGTGAGTTAGGATGTGTGCTTTATACAGGTGACTTTCGCTGGGAACTGACATCTGAGAGGGCAAAATTATCAAAGAGCACGCTCCTTGATGCACTCAATGGAGAGAAAGTGGATATCCTGTACTTGGACAACACTTACTGCAATCCATGCTTCTCCTTTCCCTCTCGTAAAGATGCAGCTCAGCAGGTTTATAGTATTTTGCAATGTAGTCCCTGAATTGTTCAAATTACGACTTCATACCTTAAACACTAAACTGTGATGTGATAATGTAGGTGGTTGATATAATAGAAAAGCACCCTCATCATGAGGTTGTAATTGGAATCGACTCACTTGGCAAAGAACATCTCTTGCTTCACATATCAGAATCTCTCAAAACCAAGGTTAAATATTATGTGAACTCATTTTTTTTTCTTTCTTGGTTCTTGTTTGTAATTTCATTCTACCCACATTTCTCTTCCATACAGATTTGGGTCTGGCCAGAGCGTTTAGAGATATTAGATCTTCTTGGACTTGATGAAATATTTACAACTGACACAAGCCAAACTCGAATTCGAGCCGTTCCACGATACAGCATAACACAGAATAACCTAGAATCTTTAAATACAATGTACCCTACAATTGCAATAATGCCAACTGGCCTGCCTTGGTCCCAAGATTCCCCTGAGAAGGGTGCATACACTGTGCGATACACTGCTCATTCCAGCTACTCAGAATTAGAAGAGTTCATGAAGATTATAAGACCGTCAATTGTTGTCGGTATTGTTTCTTCATCCTTTTGCCTTATTAACCCAAAGCATCATTTTGCGGAGACGTGTGGTGTTATCAGTTCTTCCACAAAAGGGCATAATGTGCATTTTAAAGTGATGAAGGGTTCACATGGATTCAAGGTGAGAAAGAAAGAAGGGAAAGGAAAGGTGCTTGCGAGTGTGCGAAGGAGTAGAGTTAATATTGTGAGAAAAGAGAGAAGGGGTGTGAAGATTGAGGAATGCGATGAGATTTGCACATCTGATTTTGAGGTACGAATTGGGTCCGATTGGAGTTCATGAGACTGATTGTTCTTTTTGTGTTTAGTAATTGAAACATTATCTAAGTTTTCAGTGTAACACATTTCTTACTTGCAAATCTGTGGATAATAGTGTTTAGTTAGTATGCTTTTCTCAATGTTATAACAGATAATGAAGATAAAATTACTGATAAAGAATTCATTGTTATATCAGAGGTGGTAGGTACTGAAGGGGCTTTGATAGTCTATACGAATATTAGTATATTAAATTGAAATGTTAAGAGTTATGAATTCTACAAAAAGGATGTATTATATTTAACATAGTCAAAGAGCATAAAGTAGATGTCACTGCCATACCAGATATACAATTTTAGATTTTAACAGGACTCTAAATTCTATTTCTACACACTTAATCATTGTACTGTTCCCTCAGTTGCGCAATCTGGTGTTTCTTCTTGGATTTGATGGTAATTAAATTGAAATTCCACTTACTAAAAAACATTGAAATTCCAGATATACAAGTGATAAAAATTTCACTCTGTTAGAGCCAGTATGATTAATTTGTTTGGACCTACGCTATAGTTAACCAAGGCATTACATCAAACACACATGTGCATCCTTATACACCCACAATATGCATTTTGAACTAAACTACAAAATGAAAAACTCATAAATCAACACTGCAAAAAAAAAAAAAAAAAAACTCTTCAACTCTCAATTTCTGTAAATCTTAAATATCTAAACTTTGTCTATAAATGATATACGAAGTCTGAGCAATCTCTGTAGAAACAAGTGTAGATTAAATACATTTGGGAAGTTATAGTACAATCTAAGAGGCTTCCAACTTGATTCATGCATTGTTTAAATTGGACCTTATCGATGTTATGGAATGAAATTGAGATGAGGTCGTTATCTCTGAGTTATAATTATGGCTGATCTTCATGGAAACCCAAATCTTAAAACAAAAATTGAACCATATATTTTAGCATCTAATGAAGTAAACAAGGGATGTTGTGTGGGTAACGGTATGCATTCAAGTGATGCCTTGTTTTTTTTAGTTAGTATGCACAAACTAATATGACGATAGAAAATTATATGAAAACTTAAAACTCATTGCTAGTGCTCAAATAGTTTCCTGTACCAATGACCTAGTGTATGGTTTCCTGTCCTCTTTGTTAGTTGTTTTTGCTGGATCGGAAACGTGGTAATAATTCTTTGTTTCTTAAGGAAACATTGAAGTTTGTTATTTTTTTTTAAAGAAAAGAAGGTAAATTATTGTGCGTTTCTTTTTTATCAAATTCTGAAATTTGACCTGTTATTCAGAAAGTTATTCAGGAATCCCTTTTCTTCCTTGAATGTACATCTTGAGCATGCTGAGGCTAAATCTAAATTAATTCTACAAAAGTCTAGGCCCATTTGGGTACGTACAGTAAGCCCAGTAAGGTTCAGTTTGATTCAACAGGCTGTGATCAATAAGATGACTATGCAGAGTAACAATCATTAATAGAAATCCTCTAATGCCGTGAAAGAATATATCATAGAGAAATTTCAATTTGTTCATTTGCATTTTGAGAGCTCGTTCATTAGGAAGTTTGAATATAATAATCCTCTACTGTCCTCTACTGTCCTCTTTCTTCTTTGTTGACTGTTGAATATAATAAGAGGAGGGTTCAAATGCCTCCATTTTTCATGTCTCCATCATGCTTCTATTTTTAAAAACTTTAATAACTCAAAATTTAAAACTTAAAAGTCAAAATAAAACTATTGGATATGATTTACATCATTTTACCTATACACGTGTAAAAAATTATGACATTTCAATTTTGTTTTGGTTGTCATCAAGAGCTTGTAAAATACATACTAATGTGGATAATTTCTAGACGTTGATTTTTCAACTTACTGATTCACATAAAAACAAAATCGAAATGTGATAATTTTTTATGAATACATAGATAAAATGATGTAGATCATATCCAACGGTTTTGTTTTGATTTTAAGTTTTAAATTTTGAGTTATTAAAGTTCCAAAAATGGAGGCATGATGTAGGCACAAAAAATGAAGGCATTTGAACCCTCCTCATATAATAATCACGAAAATCCTTAAATATATATACTGTTTTAATTGTATTGGTTAATGCTATAGAAGTTTGAAACTTCTATTTTGTTAAATTATAGTTGGATCCTCTATTGTCCAAGTTATGTAATGTTAGCTATGGCCTAATGCCAGTAATTTCAAAAAAATTCTATTTTCCAATTACATATCATTTCCAAATTTCTCTATTATTATATTACAATAAAAGTAAACTGCATCCTTAATTATTTCCAAATTTTTCTTTAAAGCAGGGGCGAATCTAGAAAAAAATTTCATGGGGTAAATTATTTCCTAATTCAGAATGATATGGTAATTAAATTAATACTACTTATTATTTTATAACATAAGAGTCAAAATGAAGAACTTTAACACAAAATATGGGGGGGGCGCAAATCTATATATAGCAAAATTTTCTCAAATTACAATAAACAAATCAATACAAATCACTTGTAATTTTTGATAAAAAAATATATTGGATTAATATTGACACTCAATTTAAATTTAAATCTGCATTAAATCGCATTTTGAAGTCGGGCAATTCAGATTTAAATTTAAATTTAAATTTAAATCTGCATAGTCAGGTGCTTCTTTTGGACTACAATTTAATTTAGCCTGGTCCAGAGGATTGTCAGAAGAACCCCTAAAACAGTTAAAACCTAACAACTCGTTACATGGAATACCACACGTAATGACGCACGTAAAATCTGTAATAACCTAGAGAGAGAGTGTTTTTGTTTGTAAAGTAGCTGAAGTGGCGTTTGTAGTCCAGTCTTTATTTCATAAAAGAAGCACCTGATTCCCTTCGTAAGAACTGCTACTCACAGTTCGGTGGGCCCCCCATGCCTTCTTCAGTCCTCTCTCTCTCCTCTCTCTTACGTAGTGCAAAAAAACAAAGAGGTAGGAGAGAGGCGGAGTGGGGAGAGAGAGAGAGAGACAGAGAGAAACGCCTTTCTCGTTTCTCATATCCATCAACTATCCATATCCAAACCCTAGATTTAGATTTATAGGATATATATAGCCTCGGATGCACTGCATGCATCAACCAACTACTTAGATTCTTCTCTTTTGCCACCTATTGTTTTCCATCTAACATTCTTTTTGGAGCATATTAAATTTTTACCAACTATATATAATGGAGATAATATCCTGATATATGAATAAATCGCTCTCTTAATTTGCCTAGTTTCTGGAAATCCTTATATTGTGAATATTTAACGTGACATCCTCAAACAATTAATAAATTATTTTATAGTGACCTACCAAGCATTATATTTTGTGCCCTACTATTTTTACACTTAGGAAAAAATAATATGAGTTTATGGTTAAATTCGAAATTATAACACAGCATATAAGTTCAATAAGATCACGGTAAAAAGAGGAAAAAGTGTACTCTATTAGTCAGAACTCAGCTAACAATTAAGAATGACTTCAATAAATATTACAAAAAGAACAAAAACTTAAGTATACTTCATTTAACAGGAGAGAAATTAAGTTTTTGACAGCTTTTCAACAAAATCTCGTCAAGAGGGACTTTTCTATAAAAATCTCACAGACTTTTTACTTTCCATTTCCATAACTGCAACTTTTTGAGTTTTACATTTAAAAAAAAAAAAAAAAAGCCAACATACCTCGCCCACGGCTCTTAGATCGCCAATTGAAACTAAAACTAGAAAACATAATTAATAAATTAAGAGGGACATCACAACAACATGCACCAAAAAAGACCATACAGTACTCGATCAACACCCTTTCTTTACTTTTAGTAAGAGAGTTTAAGAGAAAGATCAATTGGCTGAGAAGGATATGCAGATCTCGACGGTGCTGACGTGGATGCACCACTCATCGTTGGAAACGCCAGCTCAGCTAGACTGCCACCGTATGTTGGAAAAAACTGGTATTCTCTTGTTTGTCTCCTTCTCTCCATAGATGCCATCATTCCTTCCTCCTACCAAAGAAAACACCTACATTTGATTAAAAATCACCCGAAATATTACAATGTAAGAGGTAGGTACTTGGTAGAAAGAAAACTCACCAGATCAGCAGATGGAGTGATGGTGGCCGTTAGATCCATCTCCATGTGATTACCACCGTCCATATATTCATACACTGAGCTCTCTCCAAAGAGGCGCTTCTTCTGTTTAAAAAAAAAAGGCAAGAAAAACGAAATTAAGAAAATAACAAGAAATCATAGATCATAGGTCGTTATTATAAAAAGTCTCTCGTATTCAAATCAACGAAATACTTACACGGACACAAAACTCGCACTGATCAGCGTAGCACTGCACCGGGTCCACTGGTGGAGGCACAAGAGGCCTCGGCACCATTTGGGTTGAAGGGGGCTCTGGTGCTGGCGCCGCCAGATACCTCCCCATATATCCTGGGGATCCCATTGTACCCACCGGGTAAGTACCCGTTAAAAGACCTCCTCCTGACCCTACCGGAGACGGGTACGACCCGACAAGCATGTGAGGGAGTACGACACGACGAGGCTGGTGCATGAGGAGCTCGGTTTCACCTGCCTGCTCCATTCTGAGCCGTTCCAGCTGAGCAACTCCAAGGCCTCGCTGTGGGGCCCGCTTCGGTGTTACTTGCTTAGCAGACTTCCTGGACCTGGTTCGAGGTGGAACTGGCGGTGGTAGATGCACAGAGTTTAAACTCTGGTCAGGTTTTGGCGAGTTAGGGTTTTCGTCGGGGAAGGTAATAGGCCAGTAAATAAATTGGGAAGGCATTTTTTAATGGAACAGGGAAAGAGAAAAGGAGCAACAAGAGGAGAAAGGGTTTTGGGGGTTTATATAACGGGAGCGGAAGCGAGGGGTTACTGAGTAAGTGTGTAGGTGGTGGTCCCGGAAGGAGAGAGTGACACGTGGCAGATAGTTGCATGTACGGCCTGCCCGGTGTGACCCGGGGGGAGGTATTTTATTTGTCTGGTAGTGCTGACGTGGCGTTTGAGTTGATAGTCCGTTGGTTGCAGGAAAACTTTGCTTGTGCGGATTTGTGCGGATAAAACATGTTTCTCTCTTGTGTTTTCTTTTTGTTACCAGACTTAAAAAAATGATGAGCTATTACTTTCTCGCTGTCATAATCAGTGTCGTCTTTAGTTCTGCACAAAAGATTCGTAGTTCGTAATTCGATTCGAGTTTGATTCGAAAAAGTTCGTAAAAAATTCGATTCAAAATTGACTTAGTTCAAAATTAATTCAAACTAAACTCAAACTGAACCTAGTTAGTTCGAAATAGGTTCGCAAACCAAACTTAGTTCGAAATTAACTCAAATGTGAACCGTTGATTTCAGCTGATAATGAACTTTAATGTTTTATTTAGGATAATATTTGAGTTTGTAATAATTCTGAGACTTTGGTGATTATTCTATACTTCTATTGATATTTAAATTGTACTTTGAATACTTTAGATATTTGAAAACTTTGGTGATGTTGCTCCTGATGGCTATTTGAAAAACTTTGTATACTGTGATTATACAGAACTTTGATTTATTGTACTAAACTTTGGTGTTTGATATAAATTTTGGTATTTGTACTTTGAATTTTTAGATATTTGAAAACTGTGGTGATGTTGCTCCTGATGGCTATTTGAAAAACTTTGTATACTGTGATTATACAGAACTTTGATTTATTGTACTAAACGTTGGTGTTTGATATAAATTTTGATATTTGTACTTTGAATATTTTAGATATTTGAAAACTTTGGTGATGTTGCTCCTGATGGCTATTTGAAAAACTTTGTATACTGTGATTATACTGAACTTTGATTGATTGTACTAAACTTTGGTGTTTGATATAAATTTTGGTATTTGTAATAAACTTTGGTGTACTGTGTAATTAGAAATTCAGAATGCCTGAGTTTTTATTGAAGTGTTATAATTTCGAACTATGGCCCAGCCATAAGTCATAACTCGTAAGTCGTAACAAGTTCGTAAAAGTTCGAAATTGAGTTCGTAAAAATTCGATTTGAAATTGAGTTCGTTCGAAATTAATTCAAACCAAACTTAGTTCGAAATTAATTCAAACCAAACTCAAACTGAGGGTAAGTTCGATTCGGTTAATTCGGTTCGTTTGCAGCTCTAGTTGTCTTGGTAAAAAACTTCTGTTAATTCAGGATATATATTTCTTTTTAAAAACTTATTGTATGAAAAATAAATATATGTATCTCTCTGTCGCAAGATGAAGCTCATCACCCTGATCTACATCATAATGCGATTCTCTCATTAAATATTTTGAATCATTATTATTGACGAAATAATTGACTATTAATTTACAGATCAATATAAGAATGTTAGAACATATATATATTTGGGAGAGAAAAATGAAAATTTCGGGTTAATTTGCATCTTTAGTATTTAATTTGTTTAACCGTTGGAAGAACGTATCATATGTGATTAAAGCATTCATGTATGGCTCATGGAAGAGCTAATCAACTATATTTTAAAATGTGATTTTTAATATGCATACGTACGGTTGATGATTATTCTATATCGCACAAATAGTATGGGCATGCATGGGGACTTTAATGCTATTAGATATAGATATGAAAAATCTGGGTCCAATTTTGATGCTGTTAATAGTAGAGCCTTTAATTCATGGATACAAAAACATAGTCTTATGGAACTTTCCTTGAGGGATCGAAATATACTTGGGCCAGTGGCAATAGGTTTGCCTTATTAGATAGAGCCTTTGTCTCTGGTAATTGGGAAGATCATTTTCCTCACACTTCTATTACTTCCTTAAGTTCCTTTGGTTCTGACCACTGCCCTCTCCTGATTACTCTGGCACCCAACTCAGCCCCCACACCCCATCATTTCAAATTTGACCCTTCCTGGACCAAAGAACAGGAATTTGTAGATCTTATTCATAAATGGTGGGAGGATTCCCCTCTTTCTCCAATTGGTGACACTGCTTTACAATGGAAACTCAAACTTAAATCTCTTACTACCAAAATCAAAGGCTGGACCCGTAATTATTATGGGCAAAAGAAAAAACATAAACAACAAGCTTTACAGGTCCTTTATCAGTTGGAGAATATTAAAGAATCTAGACCTCTCACTCCTCATGAGTTTGAGCAATGGCAACAACAGAAATCCTCTCTTGAGGACATATACTTAGAGGAGGAACTTTATTGGAAACAGAGATCCAAACAAACCTGGTTGGAGGAAGGGGATAAAAACACCAAATTTTTTCATAGAATAGCTTCCCATAGACAGAAAAAAAATAGAATCTCTAGATTGCAAGATGGTACCAGAGAAATCACTAGTCTTAGAGATATTCAATTTCATGCTAGTGAGTACTATAAAAATTTACTTGGACAATCAGGGATCAAATTTGCTCAATTAGAACAATCTTTCTGGCATGAAACTGAACTTCTAACTAGGGCTGATCAAGACCTATTAACTGCTCCTTTCACAGAAGAAGAACTTCACCAAGCTGTCTGGTCCTCTAACCCCAATGGTGCACCAGGACCAGATGGCTTTTCCTTCAAATTTTACCAATTTTTTTGGCCTTTGGTCAAACAGGACCTTCTCCTTCTGTGTTCAAAATTTCATAACAATACTCTTAATTTGAGGCACCTTAATAAATCAGTGATATGTCTCATACCCAAAGAGCAAGAAGCTTCTTTACTTAAACAATATCGCCCAATTAGCCTAGTCAACTGTAGTTTTAAGATTATATCAAAGATTCTCACATTTAGATTAGGCTGCATTATTGATAGATTCATTGATCCCTCACAAGCTGCTTTCATCCCTGGTCGTTTTATTTTAGATAATGTAGTCCTCTGCCAAGAGGTACTTCATCACACTCATTCTCTTACGACACCAGGAGTTGTCATTAAAATTGATTTCGAGAAAGCTTATGATAAAATCAATTGGGCTTACCTCTTAGAAGTTCTTCATAGTAGAAACTTTGGTTTGAAGTGGGTCCAATGGATTTCCTCTTGGCTTACTAGTTCTCAGTCGTGTATTAATATTAATGGCAATCTTACGCCATATTTTAAATGCCGAAGGGGGGTACGTCAAGGGGACCCCCTCTCCCCCTTCCTATACATCTTAGCTGCTGACACATTGTGTAAGATGTTCAACAGAGGGAGAGCTGTAGATCTTATTTGTGGATTAGGTCCTCCCTGTCAGCAACAAAAGGCAGTAACCAATTGTCACTATGCGGATGATACGATTATATTTGCACATGCTGACCCTACTAATATATAACGAGTATGGTGGACCATGAAAGGATTTGAAGCCCTTTCTGGTATTCAAATGAATCTGAATAAAACTGAGCTCTACCCTATGAATGTCTCATTTGAAACGGCTCAATCTCTGGCTACTATTTTTGGTTGTAAGATTGGTCATTTTCCTATTAAATATCTAGGCCTCCCTCTTTCATATACTAAACTTAGAGTTAAGGATTGGGAATTTCTCATACTTAAGGTAGAACGTAAACTTCAACATTGGAAGGGTCGTCTTCTTTCTCTAGGAGGCCGGCTCACTCTCCTCAACTCTGCCTTATCCTCCATTCCTCTTTATGCTTTGTCCATCTATCAAATTCCAAAAACTATCCTTCTTAGATTAGACAAAGCTCGCAGGAAGTTCCTGTGGCAAGGATATGGGTTCTCTACACACAAGTATCATTTGGTGAATTGGGCTCAGGTATGTCTTCCTAAACAACAAGGTGGCATGGGAGTATTGGATCTAGATTTAATGAATACTGCCTTATTGGGTAAATGGCGCTGGAAATTCAAAGACCCTTGTTGTGTAGGTCTCTGGAAGACTGCCCTTACACTTAATTATTTCTCTGACCACTCTCTCCCTTCCTACTCCCCTTTTTGGCAGGCTGTAAATTCTCATCTCTCTTTATATGATAGAGGGATTGTGCATCATGCTGGTATTCATAGTCCTATTCGATTTTGGCTTGATACATGGTTTGGGGATTGCCCTTTTGGCTACTTCTTACCCTTTTCTGTTTGCATTATGCAGTAACCCTGAGATCACCTTGCCAGCTGTCATTGCTGCGCAAGGACAATGTGTAACTTTCTCTCGTACCCTGACAGGAGTGATCAAATATGAATGGCTTGACGTTTTACAGATTATTTCTTCTTTTTCTGACAACAACAATCAAGAGAACATTACATGGCTGTTGGAATCTAATGGGAAGTTCTCTGTTAAATCGCTTTACAACTTCCTCAGTTTTGGGGGATGTCAGGAGCTTTATACCTTGGAATGGTGGCAGTTGCCAGTGCCGCCGAAAATAAGAGTGTTTATGTGGCTAGTACAAAATAACAAGATTCTGACCAAAGATAATTTAGCAATTAAAGGCTGGTCAGGAGATCCAACCTGTTATTTCTGTTCAGATTCTGAATCTATTGACCATTTGTTTTTACTTTGCCCCAAAGCTAGACAGGTTCTCTTTTGGCTTGGTGGATGTCAACAATTCCTTGCGGAATGGTCTACATTTCAGGATCTATTGCAATTTGGTTTTGCTTTACCGAAACAATTGAAACAGTCCTTTTTGTTTGTAATTAGTGCATTTACCTGGACTATCTGGAATTTGCGCAACAATGTTTGTTTTAACAATGCTCACTCTGATTCTGTTCGCACTATTGTCACTAATATCGTCCATCTGACATTGTACTGGGCAGGACATCTGGTGGAGACGACCCCTCAAGAAGGAGCTCCTTGGTTGCCGAGATCCATGGCTGAGATACCACTGCAGGAAGTCGATCCCTCTTTGGAGAATCAACTGGTGCCTCCCTCGAACTCGGCTTGATCCTCCTCCAAGTTTCTTTACATAGTTTGGATAGATCTAATCTGAGTATCTTTTGGCTAACTATAGATAGAATCCCGATGTTGGATGTTATATTTCAGTTCGGATGTTCTTTTGCATCCAATAGCTATGCCCTGGGTGAGTGTTATGGGCTCAACTGGGAGCTTTTTGGGATAGTTATTATGTATGAACATTTTGTTTCTATATGAAACGGGCCTTGAGCCTTTTTTTCAAAAAAAAAAAAAAATAGTATGGGCATGCATATGGAGTCCGCATCGTCTACATTAACTCAAAAGAGCATAATTCTTTTTTGAGTTAATACAGAGGATACGAATTCATGCATATGCGCGCGGCAAAGTTTGCAGATAGTATATGTGATTGTATGTTTTGAAGAAAACAAATTCACAAATGCTATAAGTAGATTTTTTTTTCTAGAGTTTTATTCAAAATTAAGAAAATACAATAAGGACACTATTAAATGATATAGTTATAATATCTTCAATTTTATCTGTCTCTAACCTGATGCAATTACACACACACATATATATAAAATTATGCAGTGTATAATTCTATCCATGTAGCATTGTAATTTAAAACGCGGGTTCCAGCATGACCAGAGCGCACGTCTACACCTTAATTTTTTATTTTTTATATATAAAATGACATGTTGTAAGTAATAACAACTATATATATATATCATTTTTATTTTTTTAAGGAGAGTTCCAATACCTCATGTTTTTCATACCTCATCATGCTTCATGTTTTATATTTACATTTTCAAAAATCCAATCTATCGATCCGAACTACTTAATATGATATCCATACTAAAATATGCTTGGAGTCCAAATAGAGAAGGGTTCAAATGCCTTCATTTTTTGTGCCTCCACCATGCCTCCATTTTTAAAACGTTAATAACTCCAAATTTAAATCATAAACGTCAAAATAAAACTGTTAGTTGTGATCTATGTTATTTTCTCTATGTGCTCACAAAAAAATTATCACATTTCGGTTTTGTTTTATGTGAATCAATAAGTTGAAAATCAACGTCTAGAAATTATCCACATTAGTACGTTTTTACAAAATTTTAATGACAACCAAAACAAAGTTGAAATGTCATAATTTTTTACATGTGTATAGATAAAATGATGTAGATCATATTCAACGGTTTTAGTAACCGACATCTGACTATAATATTTAATGTTGAAATTTAAGTTATAAATATTTGTTTTTTTTTGCACTTCTTATACATTATTTTTATTTTGAAATCCAACAAAGAGAGAAAAATTTGCTAGTTTAGATATAGATTGACTAGAGGTCGTTCATGCATGATAAATTAATGGTGGCATTACAGATCGTAGAACTAGGGTTTCTTAACCTCATCAAGCTTTTTATTGAGTTTAACTTTAAAATCTGTCATATTAACTTCAAACGATGAATCTAAACTAATGAAATTGATCTACTTTAGGAGTGATATGTTTGTATGTCAAATTTTTTATATTTTAAATTAATTTAGTATAAATTAAGTTAAGCCGTCAAAACAGATAGTTTATAAGTTAATTTTAATATATTTATTTATTATTATTATTTTACTACTTGACTTTATACTTAATTAATTTAAAATATAAAAATTTGACATTTATATATAAATGTATTACTCATGAAATAGAACGATTATTTCAATATATATTATTATTACTGTATGATCACTCCCTCTTAAAAAAATTGAAAGCGGCTGTCAAGATCACACTGTGGTATGAAGTTGCTTGTGAAGAATTATATTTTTAAAAGAAGATACACTTATAGCCGAAATTTTTATTAAATTCAAAATTTCCAAATCTACATCATCTTTGCAAAATATTCTGAATCTGACCAAATTAAAAAATTATTTCGCGAATCCAGAGCCTCGATCCACGAAATAATTTCTCGTATTTGAGAATTCTATTTCCAGAAAAATATTTACGAGAAATAGAATTTTCTGAATTTTTTAAATAAATAGAAGATGTTATGATTTATTAATTTTTTTATTGAAATATTAGAAATATTTTTATATTTTTATTTGAAAATGGATGGAATACTATACAATTGAATTTAACCTGGATCAACATTTTTCATGCTGGATTATTTGCGGCTGTAAGAAAAATTAAAATTTTTATTTGTGTGTTAATTACTGGGAAAAATAAAAATGTTTTGGATCTGAATTATTGATCCCGGTTCAAAAGTCACTTCTGGGTAAATAAAGAATTTATCGTGGTCCTTCTAGTACATTCAAATTCTAAGATACTCCATCTATTTTTGAAAAACAAAATTTGATATGGTATTTCGGATGTCAGATCAAATTGAGTTTTTTTAAAATAGAAGGACCATGATTTTCTTTATTTACTCAGAAGTGACTTTTGAACCAGAATCAATAACTCAGATCCAAAATATTTTTATTTTTATTTTTCAGTAACACACAAAGAAATATTTTAATTTTTTTTACAGCTGTAAAAAATCCGACCTAAAAATATTGATCCAGGTTATTTGTTGCATTCTTTCTAATAAATTCAATTATAGTATTCCATCTATTTCCAAAGAAACATAAAAGTATTTCTAATATTTCAATACAAAAAATAAATAAATCATAACATCTTCTTTTTAATTAAAATATAAAGACTAGAAATCCTATTTCCGGTAAATAATTTCCCGGAAATAGGATTCTCAAATATGGGAAATTATTTTGCGGATTCAGGGTCTGGATCAGCGAAATAATTTTCAAAATTGGACATATTCTGAAATTTTTGCAAATGGAGTGTAGATTTATAAATTTTGTATTTTTTGGATATTAATAAAAATTTCAGCACTTATATAGGTGCACTAATAGCAAAGTTCCTTTCATAAACACTTACATATACATTCTTAAAATGCAAGAAATTTTGTTTTATTTCTAATATTGTTTAATCATCCAAGGTAAAGTACATTTTTTTCAGAATTTTCTTGTTTGAGTTTGAAGATATGAAATTTACCCAATAAATTTCCTCAATGGTCACTGAATTTTGTTCTTCGTAATAAGCTTAATTTGTCATTGATCTTAATTTAATTTGTTCCTCCCAGTTCCAATCATGTCATTCTCATAACCTTTTGCATTTAGTAGCTAACAAAATTGTGACATCATTTTCATGTCAGTGAAAAAAGAACTGCCTTGTGTGAACAAAAATTTTCAGTATTAGCAAATTAATTAAAAAGTTGTCCGCACGCTGGAAAATATTTTGATATTATCACAATTATAGCCTAATTATAAGAGACTGAATGAAAATTTGGGGGTCAATTTATTATTAAGGGCTAATTAAGTTAATTGACCTAAAAAAATTAACCTTAAAAATTGTTACGGGTTACTCTTTGGACAAACAAATTAGGGAAGGGAAACAAATAGTAAATTTCCCATGTAAATTTGATTTTAGTTTCGTTTATGATTTCATTTTACAAATCCTTTGCACATGATGCAACAGTCTTTTGAGAGAGGATGACAACGAAAAAAAAGTGGACATATATCCTCCCAGCTACCTGACTCAAGTAAATTGCAAGTGGCCGGCTCAGATTAATTCTATCTGGGCCAAATTCAATCCGGTGCCTATTGAGACGGTAGGGTATATGTTTTGAGATTCGTGTCATGTTAAATGTGCCGTCCAATCGTAATTTGCTTGAATCAGATAACCTGAGGTGATGTGAATTCAAAAAAAGTACTCAAGTTAAAAAAGTAGGTAAATTGTACAGGCAATGCATGATGCGGTTCTAAAATGAGAAAATTTGGGCTAGGCAAGACCTGGATCGATCTTGTTAATTTGCTTAGAGTGGGTCTCATTTTGGATGTGGAAACGCAGATCTTAGACCGTTTATTTTTGCATGAACATGCCATAGATTCCTCCTCTTGATCCCTGGAGGATTATTGTGGCTCCCATGTAAATATATTGGCAGAGCAGATTTTGCTAAATGTATTGACTACGTTAATAGTGGCATTTGCACTGAATGAAGCAAAAACTACTCTGTTAATACCTTTACCCTATAATCAATTAATGGAACTATTTTTCAAGTATTTTGGACATAGTTGATATTAAGTTTAGATATCAATAAATCATCTCCATGACTTAAAATAATATATCTGAATCAAGTAAAAGTGTCTAATACTGAGGAAGTATATTATTAAATAATAATATATCTATTGCTAATTAAATATTAGATATAGAAGTCGACAATATAAATTTGAATTGAACCAAATCTAATAGCATTGCCTAATTAACTCAGTATGACTTCTACATGGTCTATTGATAGTAATTTATTATTAGTTAATTATTGGTTTAACCATTATTTATGCAAAATATTAAAAAAAACACTAACAGCATCAACAACATTGGTGGTCGTTTATAAAATTAAAGTGTTCTCAAATATGATGTATATATAGATTTAATTTTGCATTAATGAGTAGGACGTCACACAACACCACATCTATATATAATTAATAATAATAATAATAATAATAGATATATGGTTCATGTGTCATGCTCTTTATTTAAAAATAATGTGTTTAATATACCTAATATACAATGTAAATGTTGAAGGAATATAATTCTTATTTGATATATCCTCCACATAAATTATATATTTAGCATTCCGGAATAATATTTATTTGACCCAAAATTTATTGAATACAAAATTTATTTTATAATGTTATCTTCTTTTACAAATATAATATGTTTTTCCAGGATGAATTGTCTGGGGAAATAACTCCATTGAATATAAATTTGGAAGACTCTGTAAGTTGAATTATGAAATTTGATATGCTTGGTGTTATTCTTTGTTATTTAAATTTGAATTATGAGATTTTGTATATACATATATATATATACAAGCATCTCATGAGTTCCATGAAGCTAGGAGAGGATAATGATTAGCATTTGGGACAACAGCGCCTAGCTTTTGGGCGGCAGAATAGACAAGAAATCATAAGAAAACACATAAAATATATTATTTTTTAAATTAGATTTTATACCATCATTGCATTGGGCTGGGTTTGGGGTTGCCTCTAGAATTTTGCATCATATGCCTTTAAATACAACTTTTTGCAGGAAAAACCTCAAAACTTAGCCAATTTGCAATATATAGTTCCTGTGTCAAATATACGTATTTTTGTGTAAAATATTTCCCTATTTTATATACAAAAGACAAACAAATGTATATATAATATGACAATCAGTTTTCATACACTACAACAGGTAGCTTAAAATTATCTTATTGTTGCTAAAAAGTTTCAATCCCGCCTATGCAAGAAGGTAAAAAAAAAAAAAGTATCATTCAGGACTGTTTACAGAGAACAACAATTTAAGAGGGGGTGTTGAGAAAAAAAGCAGTGCGTTTCAATTTTCCTTTATTTTTTCTTTCCAAAATTACCAGATGTAGGCCGGCATGCAGTAAGCTGCAATGGCTGCGAGAAGAGATACTGTCCCTCCAGAGAATGATTGGGCTCTATTGTGTTGTGTGTTATAGAGAGCTAGGGACAGAGAAGGTTGTGCCAACAGGGGCCCACTCCTTTGAACGGGGTCCACTGGTTACTACCAGTGCCACTGTAACAGTACACCAGTACGTATGTATACGGGCTACTCTCCCCTCTCTCTCTCTCTCTCTCTCTCTAACAGAGTGCAAGGTGAGATTTGTCTTGTGTGATCTGCCGTCCTTTTGTCTCTCTAGGTGCCACGTACTACTGGCGCTTTCTTCCCCTACTACCTCTCCCTTTCTTTGCCTTTTAGGTGCTTTTGCATATGAGCCCTTCATGATTTAGATATTACATTCTAATCAGTAAGTTAACAGATTTACTTATCAGCTAAGTACGTACTTAGAAAATATGTTGGATTACAATTAATTGGACTTGCACGGAAATTCATCTAGAATGTTAATTATTACTTGAATAATTGAATTCATCTTTATTTTACCATATCATGGTTATAAATGCATCAATTTATGACAAATGCATGCGTTTAAATTGAAACTAACTGTTAGATGCCTTTTGTACCTTAACATATGGTTTGGTGGCAATCATGTAAATATGCTGACATCTGTGCTTGGCAGGAGAACTGGATGTGGGCCCGGGCCTTTTTGTTGGCCTGATTTGCAGCGTGGATCCAATCCCTATGAAAAGTTCCTACAAAGCGAACCATTAGTAGCTTTTGCTGTATATGGACATCTAAATAATTAGGCTTCATAATTAGATCTTAAACAGGGAATTAAAACCGTAAATACTATCAAATTATACAAATATATATTTTTTTACATAATATACTTCGCTGAGTGTAGTTCCTCCGAGTTCATGAAAAACATAAATTGATAACATTTTTAAAGTAAGGTGAATCAACTCAGCACAATACGACGCTAAGCCCTAAGCAAAAAATGTTTGGTTGGGTGCTAAATGATGCAAGGGGTACTTGTTCCATAGGAAAAAGCTGATGGCCATAAAAAAACAATAAACGAGACAAAGGAAAGGGGAGCATGGGGGCCGGCATACATTCCAGCGCCTAGACTATACTGGAAAAAGGGTGGAGGCTCGTAGCATGCCTCAGGGACCAGCAACACCTGATTTGGAAGCTGGCCCGTACTGTCAGAGACACACAGAAAAGAGAGAGAGAGAGAAGATTTGGATGTATCTTCGGCTGGGATTCTCAACCGCTCTACAATTATTTCCACCTATTTAATATCCTAATGGTCCCCGCTTCCATACAATCAAGAAGCAATACATAAGATGAAATACATCAAAGAATGTGCATTATACATATGTTGCCCAGTATAGAAATTGAATGTTTATGGAAAGACTCAAACACTTCCCAACCGTAGGATGTTGAATTTTACTGATGCATCACCTGAAACAATTGAAATCAATTGACTCAATTAATTGTATGTGTGCGTATTAATGACCTATAACAATCAGCCGATTATGTATTTCAGTTGATTTAGTGTATGACAAACTAAAGTGATTAACTTAAGACTTCATTAATTTGACAGAATAATAGGATAATATATATGGTCGAGCTGCAACTTGAGACAACTCCATGCAGTCAAAAAGAAGAACAGAGAAGAGCTGCATGCACTTAACAGGAACTGGCAGTTAGTTCTATGAGAGCATACACTAATAAAGTTTGCTAATAATAAGATGGCACGAGATAAAAGCCTCTGTGCAGCTTTTCCAGTGTTAGTTTTACTACGGTGTCAATACATAGGCTAATAGCCCCCTGTAAAAGGTAGTTTCTAGGCCCAGAATGGGGCAGAGCACCGGCTGAAACAAAGAAACAATGAATTAGTGACGGTAAAGATGAATTGTTATTTTGCTTTAAAAAAAAAAATCAAAAAGAAAAACAGAGCACGCTGACAATTAGAGTTCTGTTAAGTAAAGTACAATGTCTTCAAAAATTACGTTGATTAATATGATTTATAGGATTATAGCAATTTATATATTAAAGCAGGAAGGTGTTACGATATTTATTAGCCTAACTTATGCCAGCACGATACTGTTACATTTAAAATGCTAAAACTACTAACAAAATATAAAATATCGTTGGTCCTATTAGCTTGTTAGAGCAGTTTCTACTAACAAAAGTCTGTTAAGGCAAATTAAAGTGGTTATTGAAGAAACCAATAACAAACAAAAGCGAGAGCTACCACTTATGTGGCAACTAATGTAGACAGTAAAAAAAAAAATCTATACAACTTTAATTAAAGGCTTCCCAAATGCAACGACTTGTGGTAGGTTAAATGATGCACATAACATCCATTTACCCGGAGCAACCAGCCGAACTCTGTGCATTTCAACTTCTTCAACGGTCTCACACAATGCCAGGTTTATCCTCTGTTCAAGCATATAATTCAACCCATTACATATTTGAATAAATGAATAAACACTGGATGTAAAAACATGTAAAACTAAGAAATCAGACCTCATGAAAATCAAACTCTGGATTTTGGGACTTTGAGAAACCATACACATGTATTTTAGGCAAAATAACGGAATCATCATCTTTTGACCTTTTTCTGAAGATGCCTTTAAACACATCTGAAAAAGGAAAATAACACAATCACTAACCTTCCGTAATAAATAAATCACAATAATGTGATGATTCAGAGCTTACCTAGAAACTCAGTAGCATCATTAGGCAAATTCATAACAACTTGAGTTGGAGATAATCTCTGTTGACATGTAAGTATGGCGTTGATAAACCTTCTTCCATCCATGTTAGATACCTGCTACATGCAAATAATGAAA
This sequence comes from Carex parvula, assembly GCA_025461045.1. NCBI lineage: Eukaryota > Viridiplantae > Streptophyta > Magnoliopsida > Poales > Cyperaceae > Carex > Carex parvula. The sequence continues at coordinate 384,889 of JAJGRW010001375.1, read as the reverse complement.
TTAAAAACACGTTTTAAAAAAGAAAACAAGTCTCATAAAGCCAACACATAAATTTAGGTCAAATTAAACTCCAATTTTAATTATTAGAAAAAGGATCTCATACCTCGATTTTTTTATCAAGCTTGTTAAGCACGATATTTCTATTAAGGTATTCTACAGCATTGGGATTAAGGTCATTTGCATACACATGCCTCACCTTCCTAGCAGCAGAAATGGCAATAGGACCCACACCAGCGAACACATCACCTGTTCAATTGAATAAGCAATAAATATACAAATAATCAAATAAATAAGGAAACACAAAAAAAAATGAAAAGTTGAACTTAAAGCTAATACATAAATGATTGTTCGCTTCTAGAAGTACCAGCATTACCAAATTGCAACTAATTAACATGCATATCACTTTGGACAGTATGCCAGACTAGAGGCAACACTGAATCGGTAATGTTAAACGAAAATGCCTTATTCCATTACCCCAATCAAAGTATCTAACAATGAACATTCAAAGAATGCTGGATATTAGATCCAAAGAGAAGATATATAGGTTTATATGCAAGTATTATAACACATTGGAGGTACTTAAAGAAAAAGATAATACAAAAAAAATATCAGAATGAACTCACAAACAATATCAGAGTTTGTGAAACTATTGACGAGCCTTTGTCTTTCAGTTCCCAGCCGAGAATTCCAGTAACTGGAGATAATGGAGAGATATATGATGGTCACCTTCCAACTATTCACATATGAATATATATAATTAATAGAGGGGAAGAGACTTACACAGTAGCAAGATCAAGTTGGAACCGAATGCCATTTTCAATTACTGTGGTAACAAGTGAATGGTTACCAGCCAACACCTCGAGTTGCATTGTTCTATAGTCATTTTCGATGGCATCAATTTTGTTAACAACCGTTTGAATCTTTGGCTTGTTCTTATCTAACACTACCTGAAAATTAAAAGGCAGATTACCAGAAGCTTAGTCTATTTGGCTTATCATGATGAAAGCCTTTTAGCGAGAGAAAGAGAGAAACACCTTAGCTATGAGCTTTTTATAAGGCAAGTGCTCCTCTCTCAGGTTTAGGTGGGCAATATGTCCAACAGTTTCGAATCCTGATGGGATGATTATCTCCTCTGGAAGTATTGCTTCAAGGAGCTACAAGAAATATCGGAAGTATTAAAAACTTGAATACGGACAATCCTTGAGTAAAATAAAAGAAAGTTCAGCTTTATTGTAAAGAAAGTTTGGTTTTTTTTTTTCAGAGTCGTCTTAATATATGATTCCAAGCATACCTGAGTCATCTGCCAGTAGCTGTAAAATATAGTGAGCCGACAGTGCACAAGTTCATACAAGGAATTGTTTCCTTTCTCAGGTTCACAGTACAACACTGCCTGTATGAGACGAGAAAATAGCTAATTTAAATAGACAGCATAAATAAAATTAACAAAAATAATTCACTGATTGATACAACTAAATTGTTAAGCAAATCTCTGGGTATTTGTGCGCTTTTTATTTTCCTTAAGTTCCTTATTACTGTCATCTTGGTTTCTGTAACTTCATTATTAAGGCCACCTTGATAACAAAAAAATAATTAAAGTTTGTTAACAGACATGTCCTTTTTATCAAAGTTCATTATTAAAGTTTGTTATTTATGCGATTTTATTTCCTATAGTTTGTTAACAGATATCTGCCAAATTTTCACAAAAAAAGTTGTGCCAAGCTCTTTTACAATATTAACTCAGCAACAAAACCTCATTTATCAAATAAAACATGCATTTACAATTCACTCAACTCACAAGAGTAATTAAGCCACCTTGACAGCTTCTGGAAGCATGTGGGCCTCAATCTTCGCGTACCTCTCATCCAGCAGCAAGAGACGTGTGGGCCCCCTCCAACTGGACCCTATAATCTCCTCTCCCATTAAATCGCTCCAATCCTCAGCATTATCTTCTTCATTCACCAGTTCAACCTTATAAGCACTAACCTTTTCATCTTTCTCCATTACAGTATCATCCCTCTCATTATATCTCTTCTTTTTCTTCTTGGGCCTTGAGATCTTTGCAAGGTTGCGAAATTTGATGAAGCCTCGTTGGTTGAATTGTTTAATTAATTTTTCTCTGAATAAGACAGGACTTAGTTGGGGTTCTTCTTCATCTGTGGTGTAAAACTGTGGGTTCCTGAATGAAAAATTTAGACAATTGATGAAGAACAACAAGTTTACTAAAGGTATTAGTATGTACAATAGGTACCAGTACTTTGAATAATTAAAAGCTCGAGTGCAGTCAATTGCACAGTTACTGAGACTTAAAATTAACACCAAATTGGCTAATAGTGTCAAGGCCAACTACAAATGGGTTAAAGATAGGCCAAATTGAATGAACTGAGGGTTACAATGAAAAACTTAATTTCTGCATTTGATTAAATTGATGATTTTTGCATCCCTACAGTAAATTTGAGCATGCCAGTATGATGTTGTAAAGATAGATCAGTGAAACTGGTATTAGCAAGTCTAATTCAGCCCACACAAAATGAGAAGCCTTAATTTATATACCTTAAGAGAAGCTTATAAATGGAAGGATCAACGTCATCTCCAGTGACCCGTGCCACATTTCGAATCCTTGGCCAATTGAGAAGGTGGCCCCGTAGGCGCCTCTCGAGCTCTGAGCACTCAGCAGCTGGAACACGCAAAGCAGCGAGATAAAACACACGCGTAAAACTATCTCGATCAATTAAACTTCCTTCCGTACGATTGGAAGCTGGTTCTGGTACACTTCCTTGGCCATGGCGGAGCGAGGGGCCATGGTGGAGGAAGCTTGAGTTGGCAACTACGGTTTGAAACTTAGAGCAGAAATGATACGGTTTACAGAGAAAGCGACGAGGTGAGAAAGCGAGTTGGGTTTGCAGAGTGAAGGCGGAGGTCATTGCGTCGAACAGTTTGTAGACAGTTTGCGGTGTTAAGACTTAAATGGAGGTGCTCTCCGCTTCTTTCTCAGAGAGTCAGAGAGGAATCACCAAAAACTAGGATAGGCATAGGCTATAGGCGCGTTGCATTTTCGGGCTGGGTAATTCACAACCGAGCTTAAATCTTTTCTTTATGTTAGAGTTGGGCTTTGGGAGTGTATGGGTTTTGGTTTTCATAGCATATGGGCTGGGCTCTAATGTTGTCAGTGTTTTAAAATTTGGTTATATTCGGTGAATATACGGCCGTATATTCCTATTCAGTGTCCGGCAGAATAGAAAATAGCTATTCGGACTGAATGTTGAATTCATGCTTTAAAAAAATTAAAAAACATTCAAAATCCATTAAAAGAGTTCTGGATCCGAATCCATAACCCATTAAATGAGTTTCAGACCCGTCAGGTAGGTGGTCTCTTCAAGCGTCCCACTCAGAAGTCTTTTATAACATCTCTATATGCCTGTCTTATTGTATTTAAGTACTGTGAGATTAAATATTTAATAAAAAATCCGCATATATAATTCTGAATAAGAATCCGCATATTCAGCCGCATACCTTACATACAGTATATACGGTATGCGGTGGCCTTCTGAATACCGCATGAGAACCGAATATTAAAACACTGAATATTGTAATGTACAACTTATCAAGTATTGACTTAATTGTGCCTGTTATTAGAAATGAAGGTACGTGTTGTTTAACGTGGAGCAAGCTGGTACACAGAGGGAATGCGGGAAAAGAAAGAAAAAGAACCTCTATATAGTTTTCTAGACTTAAATTCGGCCCAAGGAAATAGCTACGGATTTATATCAATTATCAAGGGGACCAAATTGAACAGAAAATTTTTAATACTGAAAAAAAAAACTCCTAACTATAATTATTGTCACCAACAGTAGATGCATCACGAGATGGAGGAGTTAGGTGACTTGCTATTACTTTGCAAGTTATCACATGATCGACATTGAGCTGTTAAAAATTAAATTTAAAAATTTCTTTAGAAGTTTTGCCTATTTTAATTTACTTACACTTCATAATTTAATAGCAGCCATTTGTTGGTTTTTTCGATTTAATAAAAAAAGCTAATTAAGTCTTAATTAACATGGAGTTCCTTAAAAGGTTCTCAATATATATATATATAATATATATATATATATATATAGAGGGACTATCATGCTTTGGAAAGTATTGAGGGTGTTTTACTTCCTGTTCATATCTCTATTTTCAAAGTTCAAACAGTCGATCCGAACTTCTCAAGATGATCTTCATATTGATATGTGTTTGGAGATCAAGTTTTATATTTTTTTTAATTTTTTACTATTTTTTTTAGAATTTTTGAAAATCAGTGTATTATGTGATTTTCAAAATTTCTAAAAAATAGTAATTTTTTTTCAAAAAAATGTAAAATTTGATCTCCAAGCACATATTAATATGATGATCATGTTGAGAAACATCACTCTTTCTCTCTCTCTATATAACTATATATATATATATATATATAGAGTAAGGCTACGGTGCTTTGCAAAGTAAACCACCCTCTTTACTTCGGGTTACTTTTTGAATTTTGAAAATCCAAATGGCCGATCCGACCGTTCATCTGTTCTCCATATTAATATGTGCTTGGAGACCAAATTTTACATTTTTTCTGAATTTTTTTACTATTTATTAAGCAACTTTGAAATTGCTGATCCGGGTGAACAGTAAAAACAGTGCAATAAAATTCTGGACCATATGATCAGCAATTTTCAAAGTGGCTTAATAAATAGTAAAAAAATTCAGAAAAATGTAAAATTTGGTCTCCAAGCACATATTAATATGGAGAACAAGATGAACGGTCGGATCGACCATTTGAACATTGGAAACACAAAAATGAGTTATAAGCATATGTGGGCATATGATTATATAAGCATAATAGCCAAGCACTATATATATATATATATATAGAGAATGGCTAATATACAAACGTTGTTCCTGGACTCAGGAACAAACGATTCGGTTCTTCAATTTTCGAAGTCCAAACAGTCGATCCAATCCATTAGATATTTAATCTATATTAAAATGTGCTTGAAGACCAAATTTTACATTTTTTTGGAATTTTTTTACTATTTATTAAGCTGGTTTGAAAACCGCTGTTTTTATTAAATTTCTGCAGCTTTGAAAAACAGCGGTTTTCAACCAGCTTAATAAATAGTAAAAAAATTCCAAAAAAATGTAAAATTTGGTCTCCAAGCACATTTTAATATAGGTTGAATATCTTACAGTTGGATCGATTGTTTGGACTTTGAAAATCGGAGAACCGAATCGTTTTGTTCCTGAGTCCAGGAACAAACGTTGTATATTAGCCATTCTATATATAATATATATATACATATATACATTTTTATTTATAGATGCTACGGTGCTTTGGAAAGTAAAGAGGGTTTTTACTTCCCGCTCATCTCTATTTTAAAAGTTCAATAGTCGATCTGAATTTCTCAACATGATCTTCATATTAATATGTGCTTGGAGACCAAATGTACATTTTTTGGAAATTTTTTAGTATTTGTTTACAATTTTTAAAAATCAGTGTTTTTTAATATATTTTTTTATTTATTTAATGAAATGTTGTGATTTTCAAAAATTGTAAACCAATAGTAAAAAATTCCAAAAAATGTAAAATTTGGTTTCCAAGCACATATCAATAGGAAGATTATGTTGGAGAAGTTCGGATCGACGATTTGAACTTTGAAAATAGAGATATGAGCGAGAAACTAAAACACCCTCTTTACTTTCCCAAAGCACTGTAGCATCACTCTATTTATATATATATATATATATATATATATATATATATATATATATACACACACACACACACACATATATACCTATAATAGTCGGTTTGTCCCATTCGTAATGCCTAATCTATTTCCAGAACACCAAGACAAATCTCAATTTGCTCTTTCAAGGTGAAAAAATTAGTTCCGTTCAATGGTACTATTTCAGAGATTTGAGCATGAACATTATTCAATGCTACATTAGATTCAGAAAAATTGAAATGTTTACTATTATCAACTATAAATCCACAAATACATAATACATTAAATCAACTGTATATAGAGGGACTAACAAAAATTATAATGACATAAGTAATAAAACGCTAAATAATATTTCAGTTCTAACATAACAAGTTGTTCATAAAATCCAATTTATATCACCGTTGGGCAAAAACAAATTGAATTATTAAAATAAATAAATTCACTTAATAAATTATACTGGCAATAAGTTGGTAAAATTGACGTTCATAATTTATTAAATGTAAACCATAATTGTGACTTAAATCACAAAATTCTTTTAAATAAAGTGGTAATTACAATTTAAAGTTGGTAAAAATTGATAAGACCCAATTATTAAATTAACGTTATATGATTTAAATTATTTATATGAAAAAATATATAATAAACTTTCGTTGGGCCGATCATTGTATATGAATTCATATAAAACCGTACATAAATTATTACATATTACAAATGCAACACATATAGACCTTGCACTTCTACTTAGTACTTTTCAAAAATAGAATCTGCAACTCATGTGATCAATATAACATGTATCACTGAATAAGATCCAGTACAATATTTGCATCAAAATTATGTCCTGACCACTTAATAATCATGTGATCGAGTTTTTTAATTTTGGGCTTATGTTGCCAAAAGTCTTGGTTATGATGCAGTTTGGACAAAAAATTCATCCAAATTAGGTTGTATAGGATCCAACATATCTAAAAAAGAATGCTCATGTGATCCATGATATGATGCTTTTTGGCTACTAAAGGTCTTCAACATTGCATCTCCAATAACAATACATTGATCAACATCTTATAACAGAAAATAGAATCCTTTAAAAGATTTTGTCCAAAATCACAATAAAATATTTAAACATAAAAATAAGTTGAATCTGTATGGCTTTTATACGAATCACTGAAAATCAATTTTGTTAAAATTATTGCATCTTATATGAATTTACGATGGCTTTGATATCAAATGATAGAAATAATAAAATCGTAACGTGTTTTGTAATTAGAACACAAACAATTCAGAATCCGTAAATTCAAAATAAAATAGCAAATGTAATTTAAAACTTTCAGCTTTGGAGTGACGACATCGTTAAGTGGAAACGTAAATACTGATCATTAATGGTTTTCCTCAGACGTGATGATGGAGACTTTAGACGTTTTTTTTCTTTTACTTCTCTATTTAATTTTATGGACGAAGTTTTCAGGATGGAATATGTCCAAATAAGAGAAGAAATATTTTAATAAATCTAAGGCAACCTTTGAGACCAGTACATTATATAAATAACAATCTGAATTTTTCTATCAAAAATTACTCATGCATTTTCATTAATTTTTGTAAATGAAATTAGTGCACAATGATAACACATGCCACATAATTAAATAAAACTAACATAATAAACACATGATTCAATAGTATAAACACCAGTCTAGTTTCATAACAAAATAACTTTGTTATTGCTTGCATTTTTTTAGTATAAAAATTTACTGTAATTATATTAACACGTACCTGTTCAAAATCCTATTTTTTTTTTAGAAAAATATTTCCTTGTCAACAAATGCTGTAATAGTATGAACAACTGTGATAATTAATGTATACACTAATACACAACTATAACGGTATATAAATAACATTTTTTAAGAAAACAACTTATTTATTGTTCACTTTAATTAGTAAAAATACATATCATAATAACATAAATATCCGATTCGAAAAATAAAGAAAACTAACGTTTGTACTGTTATACATACACATACTACATATTACAAAGGAAACTAGCAAACAAATTTCCAACATAGTTCTGCAAATTGGGTCACGCATATAAGCTAGCTTGCTAGTAGCATAAACCAAATATCACGATTCAAATATTGCCATGCAATTAATATATCCTTTGCTTTGGCCTGGATGAGCTTCCATGTCATCTCAACGTGCATGCCGCATCTCTGTCAGAGTCGTCGTACCTATTGCAAATCTGAGCACAAACATCCCATCCAGCTTCCCGTGCGTCACGAATGCCTCGCAGCTATTGTTCACTGCATCGAGAAGCTTCTGGTTAATACTCAAATTGGTACCACCACCACCTCAAACCGCTTGTCCATTGAGACCATCTGCTCGAATTGTTTAGCCATTGTCACGTCGCTTCGTATATGCTCCATAAGGTTAATTACGCCATATCTGCAATTAAATATTGCTTTTACGTTATTCGATCTCACACATACTGAATATTGAAGAATAGAAATATTATTATATATACGGGTGCAGTACTCGTATTTAATACTGAATATCTCACACATACTCGTATTTACCAATATCTCTTATAGGATCCACTGCTCCCACTGCTGTGGTTCCCACAGTGGCACAGACATAGATTGGCACGAAGCCCTTTGCCACGTCAGCCTCCATAGCAGCTCGGAGGCTATATATGTGATGTCAGTCCGTAGCCTGAGGCAGCTGATGTTGCGATTATGTGAAAGTTTGTTGGTGGAATTCCACAATCCTTACTGCCTTCTGAACAGTCGAGTGTGTTTGATCAGAAGCATAGACAACAAGCTTACCAATTACATCATGTCCGACCTTGCTCAATGCACGGTCCCGTGCAGCGACCAAGGTACAAACCACGGCCTCGCATGTGCTGCCATGCAAGACACCGCCACCCCCTTTGCCACCTGAGAAAAGAAAGCAAGGTGACAGCTTAAGCAATTTTGCCATCCAGTCCATCACGATGTTCTCCAGTTCGGTTGCTGCTGGAGATGATATCCAATTGAACCCAACAATATTAAGACCCGAGCATAGCATCTCACCTAAGAATCCTGCTGTGCTTGCATTAGCCTGGAAGTATGCATAAAAGTTGGGGCTTTGCCAATGAGTGAGTCCTGAATGCATAAAAGTTGGGGCTTTGCCAATGAGTGTGTCCTGGCAAGATATCATGGCGAATATCTTCCAAGATAGTTTCAATCGGCTCAGAAAATAGAGGAGCTTGGTTTGGTAGAAGCTTGGAAAGATAGCCTGGTTTAACAGTACTACGCACCGGATGATTTTCGACAGTGCGATTGTAGTTGGCTATGAAATGAATCACAGAATGTGATTCATCAGAGAATTTGGATGGATCTAATGGGTTGAAGGTGCTAAGTACAGGTAGGCTACCCATTTGGATGTAGGTTTGTTATATGATAAGATTTAAGAAGAACTGGAAGGAGAAGTGGAGAACAGATTAGGAGGCCTTTCTGATGTATGGGAAATTGCGAGAAAGAGAACTGGTATTTATAGACAATATCGAAGCAGCATGTAACTTTCATTGTCTCTTTAGAAAGAAGCGGCTAGGGTAATTAATATATAGTTCAGATGATTAGGCGAAAGAGAAGTTACAAGGAATAACTTTGATTGTACATGCACTGATTATTTTCTCTTTAGACAATTTCTTTGTTAGCTAATTTTGTCTGTACACGGTTGCCTTCTTTACATATATATATATTACAAACTTCTATATTTGGAAACAAATCTGCTGTTGAATAACAGGAACATGTTATTCCGATTCTAACCGTTCAAATTTTTCAATGCTCGAATCTATCAAACAAACTTTTTCATGTGTGAATCTCAAAGAAGATCAATGGTTGGGATCAGAATAACATGTTCCTGTTAAAAGGAATAACAGCAGATTTATTTCCGATATATTTGCATATACCTTTACACACAAAGGATTTCATCCCTCGAATTAGTTCCCACACAGGCAGCCCTAGTTGAGACTATTGATTTAATTATTCCCAGTTTCCACACAGCAGCCTCTAATTCTTGACCGATCGAGTTGAGACTGTTGATTTATCCCCACACAACACAGCAACCTCTAATTCTTTAATATCAGAAATTATTCAACTGATCCTCATCAGGAAGCATTCCAGGACTTTTGCATATGACCGCCTCGATGTTGGAGATGTTACCCATGTATTTTTTTTTCCATTTTTTTTATAAGCTTGTTACCGTTACTGTTTTATCTTTTCTAGCGGGGAATTTACAAAATGACGTATTTATGAAAAAAGTTGGACAAAATATCCTCTCTCCAGATTCTTCGACAAAATGACCCTGTGGGTCCCACCAACGTAAAAATCTCCTTCCCCTGGTTTACTCCCATCTTTTTTTCCGTCTCTTGGCCTCCCTCAAAATACCTTCCTTTTTTCGATTAATTTCTATGTTATTTTTTGAGAGATGCAAAGCTGAGGAGAAACATGAATTTTTGTATTTTAAGAACTTGTTTTTTTGTACAGTAGAGATTTCTATCTATCTATTACAATCTTGTTCCAACGGCTAGAAGTTTTGTACCGTTGGTACCTATTTTAATTAATATCTTGTACAACTGTATCTATGTACCTATTTACAATTTTGCACATATACCCTTGATCTATGATAAAATTATATTATGAGATCATTCTTCAACATCCCCTCAAGCTAGGATTGTAGATATCGGATAATCCTAGCTTGCTTGAAATTTCTTCAAATGGTTTAGGATTTAATCATTGTGTAAAAACATCCACTAATTGATCTTCACTTCAAACAAACGGTGTTTCTATTTTCTTGGCTTCGACATTTTCTCTAATAAAATGACAATCGACTTCTATGTGTTTGGTTCGTTCGTGGAATACGGGATTTAGTGCAATGTGACGTGCTGAATTGTTATCACAATACATTTTCATGGGTTGATCAAAGTTGATTCCCATGTCCTTGAGCAATTGTTTGAGCCATATCAATTCACTTGCGGTTGATGCCATGGCTCGATACTCCGCTTTCGCGCTTGAGCGTGCCACGACATTTTGCTTCTTGCTTTTCTATGTGACTAAATTTCCACCTACAAATGTGCAAAAGCCGGTGGTAGATTTTCTATCAAAGCTACCGTCCCAATCTGTATCGAAATAGCCACATATTGCATTAGAATTATTATTTTTCATCCATATACCCTTTCCGGGATTTTCTTTTAAATATTTTAAAATCCTATTTATGGCCTCTAAATGTGAATGCATAAATTTACTAATTTGGCTTACGGAAAATGAAATGTCCTGACGGATTACTGTGAGATAAATAAATTTTCCTACAAGTTTTTGAAATTGGTTTATATCTTCTAAAGGTTCGCCATCTTTGGTATTTAATTTATACTTATTATCTATTGGTGTAGAGGCAGGTTTACATTCTAATTTACCGGTTTCTTTTAGTAAATCTAAAGTATATTTTCTTTGGAAAATTAATAGACCCTTGTTTGAGAAAGCAACTTCTATTCCTAAAAAATATTTTAAATATCCTAAATCTTTAATGTCAAATTTTTCTTTTAATTGGAATTTGATTTTTCTAATTTCTTCTAAATTGTTTCCGGTAATTATTATATCATCAGCATATACTAACACAAGAGTTGTATTTTTTTCTTCAGTTTTGGTAAACAATGAATGGTCGGCATTGCTAATCTTAAAATTGCAATAAGTTAAATAAGAGCTAAGTTTGTCATACCATGCCCGTGGAGATTGTTTCAATCCATAGATTGATTTATTTAATCTACAAACAAGGTTAGTATTTTTTTTTTCTTGTACATGACCCGGTGGTATAGTCATATAAATCTCTTCCTCAAGTGTTATTTGAAGAAATGTATTTTTAACGTCCATTTGGTATATATTCCAATCATTGTTTACGGTAATGGAGAATAAAACCCTAACGGTATTCATTTTTGCAACCAGTGCAAAAGTTTCATTGTAACCTATATCATAGGTTTGTGTGAATTATTTGGCCACTAACCTTGCATTATACCGTTCTATGATACCATTACAATTATATTTAATTTTGTAAACTCATTTGCATCCAACGGATTTTTTATTTTTTGGTAATGGAACAATTACCCAAGTTTTTTTTTTCTGCTTTTAGCTCTTCTTTCATGGCGTTATTCCAAGTAGGTTTTTGAATAGTCTCTTGGTAATTTTTTGGTTCTATTTTTTTTTCTATGGTAGTAAGAAAAGCTTGGTATGAAGGCGAAATTTTTTTATATGAAACATACTCTTGTATAGGGTATTGGACGGTATAAGTTATATAATCTCTAAGTCTACTCGATGGTTATGATATTTTAGATGTTCGTCTAAGTCCCGAATTATTCATGTCATTATTATTATCATCTATTTCTTCTTCGATATCACTTGTATTATTTTCTTCTAGATTATTTTGAGCAATATAGGGTATTACCGAATTATTTTTTCATTTTGAATTTGACTAGACACTTGAATTTCTCCCATTTTGTGAATATGGCTAATTTTCAAAAAATGTAAGATTTCTAGAAATAAATAATTTTTTATTAATATGATCAGAGCATTTGTACCCTTTTTTAAATGATGAAGACCCTAAGAAAATAGTTTTTGTTGATACAAAGTCTAGCTTATCGTTTCTTTTGATATGTACAAAACTTGTACATCCAAATATTTTTAAATGATCAAAGGTGATTTTTTTGTTGATAAAGAATTTCTAGCGGGATTTTGTTTTCTAATTTTGAACTTAGTAATCTATTAATTAGGTATGTAGCGCAAAGTATGGCATCCGACCAATATATTTTAAGAATATTACTTTGAAACATCAATGTTCTTGTCATTTCTAACAAATGTCTATTTTTTCTTTCCGACACTCCGTTTTGCTCGGGTGTATTGATGCAAGTGGTTTGGTGTATAATTCTTTTTTTCTTTAAAAAATGTTGCAAAATATTTATTACAAATTCCGTTTTATTATCCGATCTAAATATTTTTAATTTGGCATTAAATTGATTTTCTATAAGACAAAAAATTCTTTGAAGCTACTAAAAACTTCATTTTTTGATTTGAGTAAATATAACCAAGTTATTCTTGAAAAATCATCGATAAAAATAACAAAATATTTAAATCCATTATATGATTCAATTGGGGCTGACCCCATACATCTGAATGAATTAAATCAAACATAGCTTCACTTTTGCTATTGGAATGAGAAAAAGGAAGTTTAGTTTGTTTTGCTAATTTACAAACTTCACAATTAGCACAATTTAAATTTTTACAATTCAAAATATAATTTAAAATCTTGTCGGAGGGATGCCCAAATCTTCTATACCAAATGCCAATATCAATGGATTTAGCGGAAGCACAAAAGTAATTTTTTGAGTTAAAAAAATAGTGTCCATTTTCAAGAAATTCTTCACCAATCTTCGTCCCGATTTTCCGGTCCTAAAATACGACATTTTTACAAGAAAAAATTACATCGTAATTTAATTCTTGTGTTAATTTTTGAATCGAGAGTAAGTTTATAGGAAAAGTATCTAGATATAGCACATTAAAATTTTTTGTTACAAAATATAGTTTCACCTATACCATTTATTTTAGCCTTCATACCGTTAGCTACCAAGACAAATTGGTCGTTTTTGGTCATGTCTAAATTTTTTAGAAGTGTTTGGTTACCAAAATATGATCCGTAGCACCACTATCAATAATTACTTTATCTAACAAATTTAAATTTTTTGAGTGTGAAAGATACCAGAAAATTTAGAATAGTTTTGTTGTGCTAGCATCACACGGACATCTGCTGAACCAATGACTGCAATTGATCTGCTGCCACTGTTAACCCATTTCCACTAGATCCTGACCCGCCAATGAAATAACTAGACCCATTCGAACCCGGATCCGGTTCATTTAGTTTGGATCCGGTCTATGTGGACAAGCGCACGAGCATGCGTTTCTCTTCCCTTCTCTTTTTTTTTCCTTTGTTCCATTCCGCCCTTCCTTCAGCAGAGGTCTTACCCCTCCAATGTTTTAGTTTTAAGTGGGGTGAAGAAACCAGCAGCTCTTATGGGTGTGCCCCTCCTTTTTACACCTCGTGCACCTCTCAATTTCATTGTAATTTGAGTGAATTTGAGAACTAGGGTTTTGGCCGAAATTGGAAAAATTGGAACTTTTTTGTTGCTGCAAAGTTGTGGGTCTCGTGTCCTTCTTCGATTGTGAGTTGTGGACCACCCATGGCCTCTCTTCGGCTCTCTTCTTGTTGGGTCATATTCTTGATTTGAGAGTAAGAAGGGGGAGGGATGGTGTTCATAATATGAGCCCGTACGGCCTCATAGGTGGGATTTAAACCGGCAAGGTACTCAAATATATCATCCTCTTCTTGTCATTTTTCCATTATTGCCAAGTCGGTGGTTGGCGGTCGGTATGATCGAAGTTTATTTTTTTTTTTTTGAAGAGCACCAAGGTACTCTATATGTTTTCTTGTGCCTTGCTTTTCTTGCTGAATTTCTAATTTGAGTTGGTATATACGGGAGTAATTGTTCTCTTGCTCATACATATCTTTTACGGCTTGCCATAGCTCAAAAGCCGTGTCGGAGGGAGAAAAAGTTCTAAAATTGATGGCTCCATGGAATTTGTGAGCCAAGTTATAATTTTATCATTTTGAGTTCGCCATTTCTTTGCTAGCTTTTTTCTGGTTCGGTCAGCAAATTTAGATTTGCGGGTTCTGGCTTTTTGTGTTCTCTTGTGATGTATTATTGCATCTCTCGACCGCTGAGCGCTCTCGATGCAGCCTTTGCCCATGTAAGATAATTCTTACCATTGAGCAAAGTATTAGTGAGCTTGGAGGAATTGGTAGCCTCGTGTTGCCCCTCTTGAGCCATCTTGCTCTTTGCTGATTTTTTCGGTTATGGATTTTGTTGTGAATACCAGTTCACTGGTATTGAATGTTGTTTTTTCGCGGTCACAGAACTTGTCGCTCTGATACCATGTTATTTTTTAGAGATACAAAGCTGAGGAGAAACATGAATTTTTGTATTCTAAAAACTTGTTTTTTTGTACAGTAGAGATTTCTATCTATCTATTACAATCTTGTTCCAACGGCTAGAAGTATTGTACCGTTGGTACCTATTCTAATTAATAGATTGTACAGCTGTATCTATGTACCTATTTACACTTTTGCACATATACCCTTGATCTATGATGAAATTATATTCTGAGATCATTCTTCAACATTCTATTTTCTACCCTAAGGTCCCTGTGCGTTTTCAAAGTGCTCTGACAAGTCTTGTATCTAACATTCCAAACCGTACCAGTCATGAAACATAAGAGAAAACGGAAAATTTTCAAAGTACATTGTAAGTTAGGCTAGATTTTATATGATGCATAATTGTACTGACAAGTAAATTGAAAATAGTGAAAATAATTTTTTTTAAAAGGCTAAGTTGGGTTATATACCCCATCTTGTAAAACTTTTGAGAGGCTTAATTTTTATTCATCTCTGATATTACTGGTAAGAAATCTCTTGACTACTTTTAAGAGAACGACAATCTTCTAACAGTGGTGGTACATAACCAAGTGTGTTTTCTATAGGAATGAGCATCTAATTGTAGTACATGACTCATTATGTAAAATTGAGCCTTCTACTGATGTTTTGATGAACCATTCATTTATTTTCTTACATTTTTGCAACAAAGAAGAAATCCATAAATGTTAAATGAACCAGTCAAAAGAAAATTATGCAAAATAGAATGAACAAAATATCATGGTTTGGAAAATCGGCCGATTCTGTGTCAACTCGGTATCGGCAGTCACCGATCCGATTTTCACCCGAGTTTCACGCCCGTGAGAGTTTTCCAGCAAAACTCGGATGAACAGTACTTGACTCGGCCGAGTTAGCCGATTTTTAGGCCAAGTCAACCGATTTTACCCTGAGTTGAGCCGATTCAAGACAAAAATGACCGATTCAAGTTGAAAATGAGCCGAGTCAAGCATTTTTTTTTAAGAACGAAGCTTTTGAAGAAGAAGCTTTTGGAGAACGAAGCTTTTTTTTTTTGGAGAAGACGAAGCTTTTTTTGGGGGACTGGGCATCCGTTCAGTAATTGTTAATGGATTAATTGGCCTTAAAGGGTGAGTAGCTGTGCCAGTAAATCCGGTAAGGAATTGTCAGAGGAAAGCAAGGGAACTTTGCAGTTCAAACCCCAAGTTTTCGAAAAATGTTTCTGGGATGAGAATGGGAAGGATAGTTTAGTAGAATTTTGTTTTTTTTTTATGAAGGGTATTCTGGTTGTATAGGAAGATTAAAAATAATATTTGTTTTACTTGATCCCCTATATATTATATTACGTGAAGTACACTGTGGATAAAGTTAAATTATTATAATTTAAATACTGTGCATCCGTTAATCTTTATTTTTTTAAAGACATGAAGCTTTTGGTTTTTTCTTTACTTTTTTATTTGATATATGTTTATTTTATTTGTAATACTTGTATTAAATTATATAATTAGTGGATTATTTGAGTGTAATATTTTATCTTAATATAGTTTTTCTACAAATTATTTTTTTCTACTTTTTGGATACAAAACAAGCTTCTGCCAAAAAAAATTCGAGTTACGGAGTCAACTCGGCCGATTACGGCCGATTCACCCAATTTCGGTTCCACGGTCAAGAACCCGATTCCGATTTCGATTCTGAGTTTCAGAACCATGTAAAATATTTTAATGAGCATAAAATAGCTTACAGTATGAATAAAATATTTTATACTAAATAAAATGGCATAATGCATTTTTCTAAATAAAATCAATTGAGTACATTCTAGTTACATTGTTATTTTTATTTTTCTAATTCTTTTTTTCTCCAAGTTTTAATATGAATTATAATTGTACTGTGTCAGGCAAAAAAACAAATTTAGAAATGAAAATCAGTGGCTCTAGTTACAAGAAGGCACCTCCAAGTGTGCCGAAAGAAGATTTGAAAGTTTGACTTTTCTTATGGAAGAACTAACTATTGTATGGAAAGCTGAGAAATTATAATTAGCAATGGATACACAAAATAGATAGCTAAAAATTATTGATGTATTTCTGATTACTGATTATGTTATTTTGTCCAAATTGTTGGGTTCTCTATTTCAAGCATTTTTGTACGAATCTTGTGACATGTTGAAATATTTTGTATGTCAAACATACCACTTTCTTTATATAGGATGATAATTGATAATGCTTTTGGATAAAAATGAAACTCTTTCAGGTGCTTTAGTATCTTACAGATGAAAATGACAAATAGCGTGCTTTATTCATCAGAGTTATTTAATATTGTTTTTATTATACTATAATTCTTGAGAAGATTAGAGGGAATCATCTAATATTGTTTATATGTTGTAAATTGCAACTTCAAATATAAGGCTCTAAAGTGTATTTTAATTTATCAGATAGCGTGATAACAAATAGAAAAGAAATATAGCGTAAAAAAAAGAATAGGTATACAACATGGTTTGAAAAATCGGCCGATTCCGTGTCAACTCGGCCGAGTCAACTTGGTATTGGCCATCACCGATTCAATTTTCACCCTAGTTTCGTGCCTGTGCGAGTTTTCCAGCAAAACTCGGATGAACAGTGCTTGACTCGGCCGAGTTAGCCGATTTTTAGGTCGAGTCAAGCTGAGTCAATTAATTTTACACCGAGTTGAGCTGATTCAAGGCAAAAATAACCGATTTAAGTTGAAAATGAGCTGAGTCAACCATTTTTTTTGGAGAATGAAGCTTTTGAATAAGAAATTTTTGGAGAACGAAGCTTTCTTTTTTTGAGAAGACGAAGCTTTTTTTTCGGAGAAGACGAAGCTTTTTTTGGGAAACTGGGCATCCGTTCAGTAATTGTTAAGGAATTAATTGGCCTTAACGGGTGAGTAGTGGTGCCAGTAAACCCGGTAAGGGATTGTCAGAGGAAAGCAAGGGAACTTTGCAGTTCGAACCCCAAGTTTTCGAAAAATGTTTCTGGGATGAGAATAGGAAGGATAGTTTAGTATAATTTAGTTTTTTTTTACGAAGGGTATTCTGGTTGGGTAGGAAGATTAAAAATAGTGTTTGTTGTACTTGATCTCCTATATATTGTATTACGTGAAGTACACTGCGGGTAAAGTTAAATTATTATAATTTAAATACTGTGCATCCGTGAACCTTGTTTTTTTAAAGCAATGAAGCTTTTGGTTTTTTCTTTACTTTTTTTATTTGATATATGTTTATTCTATTTGTAATGCTTGTATTATATTATATAATTAGTAGATTATTTGAGTGTAATATTTTGTCTTAACATAGTTTTTCTATAAATTATTTTTTTACCAATTTTTTTCTACTTTTGGATACAAAACAGGCTTCTGCCAAAAACATCCGAGTTACCGAGTCAACTCGGCCGATTCACCCAATTTCGATTCCACGGTCAAGAACTCGATTCTGATTCCGATTCCGAGTTTCAGAACCATGCAAAATATTTTAATGAGCATAAAATAGCTTATAGAATGAACAAAATATTTTATACTAAATAAAATGGCATAATGCATTTTTCTAGATAAAATCAATTGAGTAAATTCTGTTACATTGTTATTTTTATTTTTCTAATTCTTTTTTCTCTAAGTTTTAATATGAATTATAATTGTACTGTGTCAGGTAAAAAACAAATCTAGAAATGAAAATCAGTGGCTCTGGTTACAAGAAGGCACCTCCAAGTGTGCCGAAAGAAGATTTGAAAATTTTGACTTTTCTTATGGGAAAACTAACTATTGTATGGAAAGCTGAGAATTTGTAATTAGTAATAGATACAGAAAATAGATAGCTAAAAATTGTTGATGTATTTCTGATTACTGATTATGTCATTTTGTCCAATTTGTTGGATTCTCTATTCCAAGCATTTTTGTACGAATCTTGTGACATGTTGAAATATTTTGCATGTCAAACATACCACTTTCTTTATATAGGATGATAATTGATAATGCTTTTGGATAAAAATGAAACTCTTTCAGGTGTTTTAGTACCTTACAGATGGAAATGACAAATAGCGTGCTTTATTCGTCAGAGTCATTTAATATTGTTTTTATTACACTAGAATTCTTGAGAAGATTAGAGGGAATTCTCTAATATTGTTTATATGTTGTAAATTGCAACTTCAAATATAAGGTTCTAAAGTGTATTTTTATTTATCAATTAGCGTGATAACAAATAGAAAAGAAATATAGCGTAAAAAAAAGAATAGGTTTACAACATAGTTTGGAAAATCGGCCGATTTCGTGTCAACTCGGCCGAGTCAACTCAGTATCGGCCGTCACCGATCCGATTTTCACCCGAGTTTCGCGCCCGTGCGAGTTTTTCAGCAAAACTCGGATGAACAGTGCTTGACTCGGCCGAGTTAGATAATTTTTAAGCCGAGTCAACCGATTTTACACCGAGTTGAGCCGATTCAAGGCAAAAATGACCGATTCAAGTTGAAAATGAGTTGAGTCAAGTATTTTTTTTTAGAACAAAGCTTTTGAAGAAGAAGCTTTTGGAGAAATAAGCTTTTGGAGAATTAAGCTTTTTTTTGGAGAATGAAGCTTGTTTTTTTTAGAACGAAGCTTTTTTTTTTTTAGAAGAAGCTTTTTTTGGGGAACTGGGCATCCGTTCAGTAATTGTTTAGGAATTAATTGGCCTTAACGGGTGAGTAGCGGTGCTAATAAACTCGGTAAGGGATTGTCAGAGGAAAGCAAGGGAACTTTGCAGTTCGAACCCCAAGTTTTCGGAAAATGTTTTCTGGGATGAGAATGGGAAGGATAGTTTTGTAGAATTTAGTTTTTTTTTATGAAGGGTATTCTGGTTGGGTAGGAAGATTAAAAATAATGTTTGTTGTACTTGATCTCCTATATATTATATTACGTGAAGTACACTGTGGATAAAGTTAAATTATTATAATTTAAATACTGTGCATCCGTGAACTTTTTTTTTTTTTAAACATGAAGCTTTTGGTTTTTTCTTTACTTTTTTTATTTGATATATTTTATTATATTTGTAATGCTTGTATTATATTATATAATTAGTGGATTATTTGAGTGTAATATTTTGTCTTAACATAGTTTTTCTACAAATTATTTTTTTACTAATTTTTTCTACTTTTTGGATACAAAACAAGCTTCTGCCAAAAAAATCCGAGTTACCGAGTCAACTCGGCCGATTCCGGCTGATTCACCCGATTCCGATTCCGATTCCACGGTGAAGAATCCGATTCCGATTTCGATTCCGATTCCGAGTTTCAGAAACATGGTTTACAATGTTTATTAACTTGGAGATAGAGAGGAAGGGGAGGGAAAGAGAATATGGGGGCCACAGGGTTATTTTGTGAAAGAATTTGAAAAAAAAAGTATTTTGTTCAACTCTTTTCAAAGGTAGGTTATTTCGTAAAATTTCACTTTTCTAGCCTTTCTCCTTCAACGGCTATTTAGCCTTGTACACTTATAAATAGATTGATCTATAGGATGTAAATGATGAATCATTATTCAATAAAATTATTCTTTTAAATAAACTCAGTTTATAATATCCGGCTACCTGTATAAGATTTTTTTGCCCTAATCTATGTTTGAATATGGCCTTCGATTCAGCCCACCGTTTCCAATTTATCCCGCTGGTGAAAAAATGCTTAGAGAAAGGAAGAGAGCTGGTACAAGCAATAGCAAATTCTATTTTGCCTTCCACCAACTACTAAGCTTCCCCGAAAGAAGCATTAAACCAGGCCAAAGTCACCTACCAAGTGGGAATCGTTCCTTAAATGGAAGGAATAAAGAAGAGAAACGAAAATGGCACAACTGGATGGATCCGTTCTGCTGGGGCTGAGGCGATGGACAAAGTTTAATATGATTAAAATTATAAATTGTTAAACTGGAGCACATATCTCGACGAGAATTGGATGGTTCAGACCGGACATCAAACCAAATTATTCAATGTCCAACGGATCCCCTTTCGCATTTTAATTATTTTGCCATGTATAATTTTAAGTTACACTTGATGTTATGCAGGGGTCATGTGTGATATGGATGTTTACATTCGGGGATTTATATATTACTTGTGTTTTATTCCTTGATTTCGTGTTTTCATAACCTGATTTCGTGATATATGCTTCCATATATTACATCCTTAAAAATTTTAGGGAGGTAATAAATTTAGGGAAAAACATTATTTTTTTTTTCAGGCCTGACATCCAAAACGAGGGGAAGATGAATTCAAATTTAACTTCGCAAAATGTACCAGTATTATTTTTTTATTTTGAAAATCGTAAAAATCATGAAACTAATGATTACAATTTTTAAGTTATGATTTTAGTAATCGCTCAATTATCAAGGGAAAAACAAATTCAGAGCACTACAGGAAGATATATACAAGTTCTAATTAAGAATCAAATGCAAGACTTCAATATATATATATATATATATATATATATATATATATATATATATTTCGTATATTTGTTTTTAGTGTATTTCTATTTTATCAGACATGCTAATTAATAGATACGATTGTGACTTAAAATGGAATTTGGCTATATATATATATATATATCTTTTGTTTATTTTTGGTGTAATATTTTTGAGAGAACGAAATAAAACTTCAGAACAAAGAAAATCTTGTATTCCATTGATTGTTTCTTGCAAGCAGCAACATTTGTATATAACTTGGAAGACTCTGACATTAATAATTTGACTTATTGTCTCCAATACTACTGGCCTCTAATCTTCCTTTTGATTCTGCAACGACATAACATAGCAGGCTCATATATTACAAAGTACTTGACAGAAAAAATAAACTAAATACTACTATTATTATTATTTTTCACATATCACAGTAGCTAAATACTACTATTCAAACTTCTTTCTTTTCCTCTTACCGATCACCTGACAAATTATGTAAGAAAATTAAGTACAAAAACAATAAAAAAAAACAGAAAAATGTCCATAAACTCCAACAAAACCCCGTTCAAAGCTGCATTAATTTTCTCTTATTCAGTCATATTCGCATATGTACTTACAATCAAACTAATTAAGCAACAAATAATGATACACATGCATTGCGTTATAACCTAACGTTTCTACATGTCACGAAGACAAAAACACACATAAACAAAGTTTTGCAAATTGGGTCATATAGCTAGGGCAACAATTCAAATATCCTCAAGCAATATATCATTTGCTTTGGCCTGGATGAGCTTCCATGTCATCTCAACATGCCGCATCTCCGTCAAAGTTGTACCTATTGCAAATCTGAGCACAAACATCCCATCCACCTTTGCATGCGTCATGAATGCCCGGCCGCTAGAATTCACTGCCTCGAGTAGCCTCTGGTTAATACTCAATGAATTATCTCCTTCATATCTCGGTTTGAGACGGAAACATACCAAGGAGAACTTTCTCGGCACCACCACCTCAAACCGCTTGTCCATTGAAACCATTTTCTCGAATTGTTTAGCCATTGCCACATCGCTTCGTATATGCTCCACAAGGTTAATTATGCCATATCTGCAATCAATATCGTTTCTTGGTTATTCTCATTCTTATTGAAAACTGCAGAATAGCAACATCCTCATAATAATATATTTCAATACGGGTTTAATTCCAATCCTAGCTATTTAATTTAAGTATAACTTTTGAGTTAACTAATTAGATGGCAGCACACAACTTAAATAAAACGAAAGACATAAAAGCTTTTGTTTGATACATATAGTAATAAATTAAACACCTGATCAGGCGTCGAAAGCTATATTCGATCATTAGATGTAATGAAATTAGGCATTCCATGTAGTTGAAAATTACTATTAAAGTGGCTAGTGCTTAATTTTAACATTTTGATTTGAAAGCTATATCTAGCTTTCCGAGTTCAGACTATGTGATATATATGAGATAATTAAAGTACTCATTAAAGAATAAAGATTATGGAATATATATTGTTCTAGCTAGGAGTTAAAGTTATATGTATTTACCTTCTAATTACCACCCAAAGCTTTATGGCCCGGAACCGCCTGCTCAGTGCAATCTGCCAATCCTTGTAGTCCACCACCTCATTTGTTTCGCTCGCTTTGTTCCTTAGGTACTCGGGATTAGTGGAGAGCGAATCAACTAATGCACTCGGCTTCTGGACCCACAAGCAACAGCAATCCATGTTGGTCAAGAACCACTTGTGCGGGTTCATGCTGATTGAGTCGGCCAGTTCAACCCCATCAAAGTAATGCCTGAATTCTGGGCATACTGCAGCACTACCGGCATAAGCCGCATCTACATGGTACCAAGCACCAAACTTATTTGCCACCTTACCGATGTCTCTGATAGGATCCACAGCTCCCACTGCGGTGGTCCCCACGGTGGCACAGATATAGACCGGCAAGAAGCCCTTTGCCACATCAGCCTCGATAGCAGCTTGCAGGCTATATGGTGTCAGTGAGTAGCCTGAGGCAGCTGATGTTGGGATTGTGCGAAAGTTTTTTGGTGGAATTCCAACAATCCTTACTGCCTTTTGAACTGTCGAGTGTGTTTGATCAGACGCATAGACAACAAGCTTACTAATTGCATCATGTCCGACCTTGCTCAATGCACGGTCCCGTGCAGCGACCAAGGTACAAACCACGGCCTCGCATGTGCTGCCATGCAAGACACCGCCACCCCCTTTGCCACCTGAGAAAAGAAAGCAAGGTGGCAGCTTAAGCAATTTTGCCATCCAGTCCATCACGATGTTCTCCAGTTCGGTTGCTGCTGGAGATGATATCCAATTGAACCCCACAATATTAAGACCTGAGCATAGCATCTCGCCTAAGAAGCCTGCTGTGCTTGCGTTAGCCTGGAAGTAGCCATAAAAGTTGGGACTTTGCCAATGAGTGAGTCCTGGTAAGATATCATGCCGGATATCATCCAAGATAGTTTCGATCGAGTCAGAAAATAGAGGAGCTTGTTTTGGTAAAAGCTTGGAAAGATAGCCCGGTTTAACTTGACTTTGCACCGGGCGATTCTCGACAGTGCGATAGTAGTCGGCTATGAA
Source organism: Carex parvula (assembly GCA_025461045.1). NCBI lineage: Eukaryota > Viridiplantae > Streptophyta > Magnoliopsida > Poales > Cyperaceae > Carex > Carex parvula. The sequence continues at coordinate 361,093 of JAJGRW010001375.1, read as the reverse complement.
ATCAATCACTGCCTGTGATTCATCAGAGAATTCAGCTGGGTCTAATGGGTGGAAGATGTTAAGTGGTAGGCTACCCATTTGAAGCTAGGTTTTAATATCGAAGAACAAGAAGAAGGAGAAGGAGAAGGAGAAGGAGAATAAGTGATTTACAAGAATTAATAGTATACAAGGCTGTTTTGCGGATGGGAAGTGCATCTCATAAAACTTGTATTTATAGTATAAAGCAGCATGATTTTCATTTTCTCCTGTTTCCATGGTACTGGAGCGCCTATTAATTCTCCCAGGACAGTACAGAACTTCCTCGAATTTCAGCATTTTGGGTGGTAATGGATGACTCCAGTTCCACTAACTGAAGGGGAAATAAGTTAATAAGATTATTAGACGATAAAAGGTGGTGGGCATGAGGCGACTGATGTGGAGAAGACCTTGAATTGCACAAGTGTTCTATTCTATTGTGCACTCAAGACTTGCTAGAATAGTCGGACCATCTCCACAGTGTGTTACAGTATTTGATTAATTGACAATTGGGGATTGCCTACGGGTTATCTTTCTTTCTTTTTTTAAAAGTCAGTTAGCAAACCGCTTACCGATTATTTCATTAAAATAAGAAAGTAAAGTACACAGTTATTACACCACCACCGGCCGAAAAAAAAAAAATAATAATAATAATATAAGGTGCCTTAATCTAACAATCACAAAGTATAGAAAACAGCCTACGGGTTATCTTTAAAAAAAAAAAAAATTGACAATTGGGAAATTATAGTGGACAGCCTTGGGACCCAGTAGAGCAAGAAAAATGGCACGGGGGAGCCAGTTCTATCTCAGAACAACATAACATATGTGTCGATTACATGTTATGATTCACGTGTCTCGTGTCGTGGAAGATATACAACAAAAAGTAGGCACTTATCGCGAGGGTACTCCGTCGCGAAAAGAAAAAACACAGTTATAACGGTGCTCTGTCGCGAAAAGTGTCTCGCGATAAGTGCCTACTTTTCGCGACGATACTTTTCGCGACGGAGTTCCCTCGCGATAAGTGTCTACTTTGTTGTTGTTATATTTAGTTACAGCACGGCACGTGATCACGAGAGTCGCGTGTAATTAGGACTGTTAGATCCTGATCAAATGACGAATCTTGAATAAACTAATCTAAATTATGATCAAATAGTCACACGGGTCATGTTTGGTCACGACACGTTTGAGCACAGCGTGACCTTTCGCGTGCCGTGACTACCTATTGACATTTTAGTCATAGTACGACACATAAAAAATTAACTTAGTTACAGTACATCACGGCACGAGACTAAAGTCATGACGTGTTAGTCACGTCACATTTTTCCACTCTAGGTCCTAGTACTCGAATTCATATCACTATGTAACTCGGATTTTGAGTTTATATCATGACTGTTCGATCTATTTTGACACGAATATTAAAAGATCTCATATATTTCATCTAAATTGAATTGGTTCAAATTCTTATCGGACGGTTCATATCAAAACTCAAAATTTGAGTTAAAATCAGAGGATTCGAACTCCTCGTACCCATGCACTATTCTCTCCACCTCTCGGGTTAGTAACTATATATATATTTCGCTATTACAACAAAATGTTGAATTAGCGGCTATTTTTAACTCTTGAGTTAGCGCCTAACCTCGTTCACCCCACGTTCATCAAAACGCACGTACATAAATTGTTTTATTGTAAAAAGAAATTAATACGACAAACTACGTAACAAACTAACGATGCTTAGTGTATTCATTAGGGTTGTGGTTGTTCGGCAAACTAAAGTAATAGAAACAGAGAAAAAGTGAGAAAAATAAAATTTGGAATAGGCTTCTATTTCATATTATTTCATATGTGTTTGTTTGAAAGTGAAGCAGAATAGTATTGATAAATAAATCAATTTTATCTTTTGAAAAAAAATAACTTTTATATTCCATTATCTCGATAAAATATAAAATAGAGAATTAACTTATGAAAAAATAAATACAAGTAGGAGTTTGACGGTAAAAACACCAACTCAATTTCGTTTTCTTTATTTTCACAATTCAACTCAAATTATTTTTTTGTTTATTCGGTTGGAATAGAAATATAGAATATCTATTCCAATCTATTCCTTCCAACCAAACGTACAAGACCCAGGAATAACATGTTAGTATATAAGTTTGCATGATGGGTTATTACTGGTAACCAGTGTTTTAAATAGCGCGCTATAGCGTTTTTGAACCCTAAACGCTAAGCTATAGCATCAAAATGCGCTAATTGAGTTATGGCCGCTATAACGGTAATAGCGGTCCGCTATATATAGCGCATTGCGTGTAGCGCAAATAGCGCGCGCTATGCATAATGGTTTTTTTAGGCAATTTATATGGGCATTAAATAAAGACCCAAAAAAATTAAATAAAAGTCAAAACTGAAATCAATTAAAAACTTAATTGCTACAGATCTTTTAATTTGCCAAACCAAGAAGGAAACCCTTGTCGTTGAAATTGAAAAAATTTTAAATAGAAATCATGATGCTTAAGATATTTTGAAATTTGAATAGAAAAAAAATAGATTATGTCATGAATCATGATGCTTAAGATATTTTGAATAGAAAAAGATCGATAGTTTATGATATTAATATAGATATTTTGAACTGCAATTTGACTTTGTACTGGTTCAATATGAATATTATAATTTCTTAATTAATTTGATGTTGTTTATTGTTCTATGAGACTTTAAATAATGTTAATATTTAGTAAAAATATATAATATAATTTTTGTAAAAAAAACGCTATGTAGCATAGCTTCCGTTATAGCTATGCTATTCACTATAGCTTTTTATGTAGTCCCGCTATGAAGCTATAAACGCTATTTAAAACATTGATGGTAACGGATTTGTTTGATTCATAAAAAACAAAGAAAGAATATTTAAGGAATCAATGTATTTGGTTTGAAATATTTGTTGTTCAAATAGCATAAACATTGCGTAATTAATTATTGCAGCGCTCCTCTGTAGAACCTAAAAATTATATAATAATTTTACTTTCTATTTTTTGATGCTAAATATTATTTTATATATTTTCTATTTTTTATGAAAAAAATTAGTGGCAGGCTTGATGTTACTCGTGTTTCTTTTTATATTTTCAGAATTTTTTTATACTTTAATTAATATTTTTATGGTGTACAATTTTAGATTTATTAATTTATCACTTTACGGTATATAGTCACTTCTATCATTTATCACCATGCAATATATAATTAATTTATTATTTATAAATACTTGTATGATTGATGTGTCAATATACATTAGTTTTTTTTAGAATATGAATCAACGTTTATTATCAATGCACTTAACAGAATTTAATGTTAGTATAACATTTTCTACAAAAAAAAAAAAAATTGTGAAAAAAATATTAATTTAAAAAAACTATGTACTTGTCGAAGAGTGAGGCTATGGTACTATGCATAGCACGGATTGGGTCCGTGCTACGGCTTAATATTTGAGTTTTTAAAATTCTAACGGTCGATCCGAACCATTCAACATGATTATAAAATGAATATGTACTTGCAAATCAAATTTTACATTTTTTCGAACTTTTTTACTATTTTTTTAGATAGGTAGAAAATCACTGTTTTTGGATGGTCCAGAATTTCAGATCAAGTGATTTTCTACCTATCTAAAAAGATAGTAAAAAAAATTCGAAAAAAATGTAAAATTTGGCTTGCAAGTACATATTCATTTATAATCATGTTGAACGGTTCGGATCGACCGTTAGAATTTTGAAAATTTAAATATTGAGCCGTAGCACGGACCCAACCGTGCTATGCATAGTACCGTAGCCTCACTCCTTGTCGAATATCTATGTTTTAAATATTTTAATATTTTTTAATTTGAAAATCAATTTATCCGAACATGCCTATCCCTAGGGAATTTGTTGCCAGTCTAATATGCGACATGTCGTGAAAATGGTTGTCAATAATCGTTCCAATCATTACAGTTCCCTGAATTTAATTAATTTAATAGTAAAACCCCTTGAAGCTTTCCAATTCTCAACTTTTGAAAGAGTAAACAATTGCGGCCAGCCAAAAGTTGGTAACTTATCCCTTGGAAGTCGCTTCCAAGTTTTCAAAAAAAAAAAAAAGTTGGTTACTTTATTAACCCAGTTTACATACAAGCTAAGGCAGAAACTTAAGACTTCTGTTGCTTTCTTTGCTAGTTAGTGATAAAGTAAGACTAGTCAACGCGCTGACAGCAGGACTTGTGTGTCACGAGTCAAGAGAATATACCCTATGAGGGCCCACTCCAGCTTGTGATCTTCTATGGCTTGAATAGAACACGAAATATGTGGTTAGTCATTCTCATCCATTACTTGTGTGCATAGTAACAAATGAATTATTCGGATTCGGCTCGACAGGGTCAAAAATTTGTGATTTGAAAAATAATTCGGATAGTCAGTGCATATTTAATTCATTGCCAATGATTTACTATATGAGATACTGCTTGTATTTGCCAAGATCAGCAGTGTGGTAATATAGTCAAAAAGTATGATGTATTGATTAAAATGGGGAACTGCGCAGAAAATACCTTTTGTTTAGAGTTTCACTTGGGTTAATAAATGTAGAAAGGACGACCGTGCGAGAAAGGCAAATCGTTTTTTCGAACGAAATGCAACAAAAACGTGAATATTGTAAAATTTATGAATAATTCGGAAAAAAATTGTTCAACCGAATTATACATCGTTTTAATCGGCTTAGATTCAAATCCGAGTTATTCACGAATTATTCGCGAATCATGTTACTATGCTTGTGTGTATAAAATATTGATTAAGGGCTAATGTGTTTCATTAAGGACCATGTTTTATTTCACGGAAATATCTTTATTTTCAAAATCAAAATATTTGATCCGAACTGTTATGATCTCTATATTAAGTTTAATATGTTTGGAAACAAAAAAAAAATCATTTTTTTTGAATTTTTTACTATTTTTTAGATAAATAGAAAATCACTATATTTGACATTTGATAGATTCAAAATCTATGAATAAACAGATTTTCTACCTACGTAAGAAAATAGCAATAAATTAAAAAAAAAATTGTCTCTAATCACATTTTAATATAGAGATGTCATGCCTCGGATCTAGACCGAACACGCGGCAATAGAACAGAATCCCAGCATCTGACCGACAGCCCGTCAACCTACGTTGCAAACAGAAATAAACAAAAGTCAGCTACAAAACTCAGTAACCGGTTATTTAACGACAAGCTTCCTTAATTATAACTAGTTTATTCATAACAAGTAACAACAATACAAACATGACTGGATTAATCCACACAAATATACCAGATTAAGTATGCATATTTAACCAGCTGGATCTAGATTCACAGAACTCAGACAGTTAAATCACAGAAACATATTCAGATTCCTAGACCCAATATCAAGTTAAATATACCCTCGTAATTCGATATTCAGATACGTTGCACTATTCCGTTATTCAATCAGACCAAAATGAAAACACAAATTATAAGAAAGTCCTGTTACCTGATCATAGCACTAATTTCAAAAACTTCCAATCAGATTGCAACGACTATTCAGTCACCTGCGACGTAGAATCATACCTCCAATCAGACAAATTACAAAATTTTCTTTAATTTTCTATTTTTCTTTCTCTCATTTTTACCCCTTCGGTTTTTTCTCCAGATATTTTTATTAATACTCCCAAAAAAAACAAATTATCAAATATGTCCCCACCCCAAACTTATTTTTAAATCTACCCCAACCGCCCGTCCATTGGGCGGTCCACTTTCCCCACCTGACCGCCCAGCGGCTGGGCGGTTCACTACCCAGATCTGACCGCCCAGCAGCTGGGCGGTCCAGTTTTCAGAGCTGACCGCCCGCTGGCTGGGCGGTCCACTATGCATAGCTGACAGCCCAGCAGCTGGGCGGTCCGCTAGTGAATTTTTTTTTTTTTTTTTAGAGAGACAATATGAATATTAATGCTGAATTCTTAACGCTAAAAATTCGGATTTTTTTTTTTAAATATTAGTTAGATTACTTCTTTTAAGCATATTTATACTAAAATACGCTAAATTACTTGAAATTATGTTAAATTACGTTGAATAACACTATATTATGTTAAATTACGCTAAATTACATTACATTACGCTAAAATACGGTAAATTACGCTAAATTACAAATGAATAGGGAGAATATTTTTCACTGCAAAGGCGAAAAACAACGATGAAACTTCAAACGGTTATAAAACGGCGCTCGAGTGTCCGATTTCAGCAAATGACCACTTTTCGGAAAGCTTGCGAAAGTGCGCATGCGTCCGTGCTTGCTACGCCGGATTTCGAAATTCAGAATCGCCAAAAAACAAAGGAAAGAGCCTCAAAACTTGAGTTGAAGTTTCGATTAAGATTTTCATTTCTATCATTCAATCCAAGTAGCTCAGTAAATTAGTTACATAATGAACTTGCAGAATACCAGTTTTTACTATGTTCGAAATTTTTTTACTATTTTTTAAGATTCATGAAAGATGGCACAGAATCGGTCTATTTTAGCGTAATTTTCCGTGGTTTACCATAATTTACTGTATTTCAGCATAATTAGCAAAGTTATTGTTATTTAGTGTAATTTAAAGTAATTTAGTGTAACTCTTCAACGTAATTTAACATAATTCTAAGTAATTTAGCATATTTTAGTATAAATATGCTTAAAAGAAGTAATCTAACTAATATTTAAAAAAAATCCGAATTTTTAGCGTTAAGAATTCAGCATCTTGATATTCATATTGTCTCTTAAAAAAAAAACACCAGTGGACCGCCCAGGGTCAGCTAGAAAACTGGACCGTCTAGCAGACAGGCGGTTGGGGTAGATTTAAAAATAAGTTTGGAGTGGGGGCAGATTTGATAATTTGTTTTTTTTTTGGGTATTAATAAAAATATCGGTTTTTTCTCTCTCATTTACCTAGTGGTTAAAAGAAATGAGGAGAGAAGTGAATTTTTATAGATGGAATACGGTAAAACCAAAGAGGAAATGGAGTTTGCATGAATGACAAGTGGCCCCCAAGAGGCCAAGACACATCATCATTTTTTTTGTTCTATGTTTCTCTAAAAGAAATAAATACTTCTATTTTCCAATTTAATGAATAAAATCAGAAATTAAGTTTCAAAATATAGTTAAAATTGTTCTGGAATATTGTTAAAATTCATGGGTGTTACTGGAGATATATGGCAGATGAATACCATGTGTTTTTTGTTCGTTGGAAAGGAAAACTCCGAATTTTATGGTTATCATTAAATAAAATATATGGCAGATGAATACCACGTGCCGACATTTTTATTAATATCCAAAGTTTAATAGAAATTATTATTTATGCCTAGATTTCCGGATTTTTCCCAAAATACCCAAGCCGGCCCCAAAATGGCCGGTTTACTCCTCCAGTAAACCGGCCATTTTGTGGCTGGCTTACTCCTTTTTTTTTTTTTTTTAGGTACACTATGAAGGACAAAATAATGAAATCTAACACTAAAAATTTAAATTTTTTTGTTTAAATTATTTGTTAGATTACTTCTTTTGATATATAATTAGCATATTATACTAAAATACGCTAGATTACTTGAAATTATATTGAATTGCACTATATTAATTTAAATTATACTAAATTACATTACATTACGCTAAAATACGATAAATTACATATGAATAGGGACGATATCTTCACTGAAAAAGTGAAAAACAACGACGAAACTTCAAACGGTCATAAAACGGCGCTCGAGTGTCCGATTTCAGCAAATGACCACTTTTCGGAGAGCTTGCGAAAATACGCATGCGTCAGTGACCACTATGTCATCTTCTGAAATTCATAATTGCCAAAAAATAAAGGAAAGAGCCTCAAAACTTGAGTTGAAGTTTCCGATTAAGATTTTCATTTCTATTATTTAATCCAAGTAGCTCAGTAAATTAGTTACATAATGAACTTGTAGAATACCAATTTTTACTATCTTTCGAATTTTTTTACTATTTTTATGATTCATGAAAGATGAGCAAAATCGGTCTACTTTAACGTAATTTACCGTATTTCAGCATCATTAGCGAAGTTATTATCATTTAACGTAATTTATTATAATTCAACATAATTTATTGTAATGTAGTGTAATTCAATATAATTTCAAGTAATCTAACGTATTTTAGTATAAATATGCTAATTATATATCAAAAGAAGTAATGTAACAATAATTTAAACAAAAAGTTCAAATTTTCAGTGTTAGATTTCAATATTTTGATCTTCATAGTGTCTCTCTAAAAAAACAAAAAAAAAGGAGTAAGCCGGCCATCCGGCCATTTTGTGATCTGCGTGGGCATTTTTGGTGAAAAATCGAAAATCTGGACATAAATAATAATTTCTATTAAACTTTGGATATTAATAAAAATGTCGGTACCATGTGTTTTTGGCACAAGGAATCTTGATTATATGATGTTTTTGGCTAAAGAAAGCCATGAAGACCAGACCAGACCTTTTTGAATGTTTCTTCTTTGAACGTATGTTAACACGTTGCAACTTTATCTTTCTAAGGCAATGGAATTTTGTTTAGAAATCCTTAGTTCTGTAGTTCATCACAAAAGAAAAGGAAAATTGGTCAAGTTCGTTTAAGAAAAGAATAGTTCTAATTTAAGTTGTGTTTATAAATATGTATATTCCAACTGTTAGTATCCGTTGAAATTCGTGCATAAAAAACTTATTTCGTTGAGACTATATTCGTGCATTAAAAAGTTTGAACGATGAGAAGCGGAATATTTATTTTGGATATTAATAAAAATTTCGGGTCAAAATGAATAGATACTTGTGTCCGCAAAGTCAAAAAGAAAAAAAGAAAAAAGAAAAAGCTCAGCGACAGTGCACTCGTTTGATCTGAAATAACTATTTTTTTTATATAAGTTGAAAAGGACTTGACCTCACCTTTCCTTGCAAAAATAAAATTTGAGGACTTGACCTCACCTTTCCTTACAAAAATAATTATCATGAATAGGCACACAATTACATTATAAATATATTTCAGCAGAATTTTGTACTTAATTCATTAAGCACATGAATAAATGCACACATTATATTGTGAATGTATACTAGCATATTTTTCCTGTATAATATATATTTCATGCAATAGTTTTGTTAATTTGTAGCCTCAATTTCATGACAATATATTTGGAGCAAAGCTAGGGTGTGATGTGCTCACCAAGAGGGATTGGTGAGCACAACTCCAAAAGTATATCGGATCGGCTTTAAATAATGAATATAAACCGTTGAAATCCATGTACTTCATGAGTGATGCATGTATACGCAAAATTTTGAAAGTTTCGAATTTATTTGCTACAAGGTCAAGCGGTCAAAGATGAACATTTTATGAGTTATTTTATAAGTTGTTTTATATATTCATTATTCATTATTCATTATTCATTATTCATCGTTTCTTTGACCGCTTGATCTTGTAGCTAATAAATTTGAAACTTTTAAAATTTTGCATGTACATGCATCACTCATAAAGTACATGAATTTTAACTGTTTGAATTCGCCGTTTGAAGCCAATCCAATATAATTTTAGAGTTGTGCTCACCAAACTGTCTTAGTGAGCACATCACACCTTAGCTTTGCTCATATATTTGGAGATTAGGTGACTTAGAAATGTAGGCTCAATTTATCAAAAGCATGAACTGACATAAACAACACGGTATAAATACTTTCCAACATACTTTTACACACGTAATATTGAATTTATCATTTAGTTTTAGTATAAAAATTTGAAGAGATTGTAAATGATAATTTGGAGTACATATGCCGAAATTTTTAAATATATCCTCAACAAAAAAAATAAACCAAAAGACTATTATTTCTGTAAAATTCGATATTTACCCTAGCCACAATGACAAATGGCGACTCTCAAAACTAGGGGACGTCATTTGTCGTTGCGGCCCCGCAAGAAACTCAAAACAATTCAATTGTTACGTTGAGTTTAATATATTTGTTTAATAATTTTCAAAAATAGAAAGCACAATTAATAATTTGAATATATTAAAAAGAACATCAAACAAAATAAATAAAACATCTTATAATTTAGATGTACTATAATGACTCTAAAATATTTTTCAGGCAGGATTTTTCCTGGCTGTAAAAAAAATTAAACTATTTCTGGGTATGTTACTAGAAAAAAAAATGTTTTGGATCTGAATTATTTATCCCGATTCAAAAGTCACTTCTAATAAACAAATAAATTATTGTTATCCTTCTAGTACATTCAAATTCTAAGGTACTTCATCTATTTTGAAAAAAAAAAACTTGTCATCATTAAAAATCAAATCAATTTGTTTTCAAAAATAGATGGAGTATCTTACAATTTGAATGTACTAAAATGATCACGGTAACTTTTTTATTTATCTAGAAATGACTTTTGAACCGGGACCAATAATTCAAATCCAAAGCATTTTTTTTCCAGTAACACACCAAGAAATAAATTAATTTTTTTTATAGTCAGGAAAACTCCTACTTGAAAAATATTTCGGAGTCATTCTAGTGTATCTAAATTATTAAGATATTTTATCTATTTTGTTTGATATTCTTTCTAAACATATTCAAATTATTAATTGTTCTTTCTATTTTTGAAAATTATTAAAAATATATATTAAACTCAACATAACAATTGAAACTTTTTGGGTTTTTTTTTTGTTTTTGCGGGGCCGCACACATGACGGCTCTAGTCTTGGAGGCCGCTATTTGTCGTTGCTGTCGGGGTAAATATCGAATGTGATTTTTTGATTTTTTTTTTTTGGCAGAGGTGTATTTAAAAATTTCGGGTAGATATGTCCATATTTATTATTTAATGCTATAAAAGCTCGTGACCATGTATTTTGATAACATATAAAGTATATCTATCACTTTTTGATGATCATATAATCATAAATGAGTCTCCATTTTTTTAGCCACTTGAATAGAAACACTGAACTTGCTGTAAAAGTATATATATACTATTATAGCTTTTCTGTTTGAGGAGGGATCCACTTACAATATTTGTAAGTTACAATATCTTACAATAATTCAGTTTTGCGAATTTAAACCAAACAGTCGATCCAAACCGTTCAACATGATACCTATATTAAAATGTGCTTGGAGATAAAATTTTACATTTTTTTAATTTTTTTTTACTATTTATTGAGTATTTTACAAAATTGTTGTTTTTTTGTGGTCTAGAATTGTCTAAAAATAACAGTTTTGTAAAATACTCAATAAATAGTAACGAAATTCAAAAAAATGTAAAATTTTATCTCAAAGTACATTTTAATATAAATATCATGTTGAACAATTTGAATCGACTGTTTAGACTTTTAAAATTACAAACCGAATTGTTATAAGATGTTGTAACTTACAAATATTACAAGTGACCTCCTCTTTTTGTTTTGCATAAAATTTAATGCACGTATTTAATTAAAGACCATTTATATAACGATATCTAGAGTATACCTCTCGATATTGGTGATTATATATATGACCATTAATGAGTCCCTTATTTTACTAAAATCATGTGGTAAATGTATTTCAACATAATTTTGTTCCTAATATTTAATGTATCTATTCTTTTAGCGCAAACAAAGTTATGACCGCGACCTTAATAATATCAAAAAACAAAAAAATATATCAATTTGAGTGAGTCTATGGTACTATGTATATCACAATTTGTCCGTAATACAGATTAATATTTTTGTTTTCGATATTGTAACGGTCGATCAGAACCGTTTAAAATGATTTTCATATGAATATGTACTTGCAAACCGAATTTTATATTCTTTTAATTTTTTTACTATTTTCTAAAATAAATAGAAAATCACTGTTTTTGAATGGTCCAGAATTTGCAGATCAAGTTATTTTCTACCTATCTTAAGATAGTAAAACAATTCTAAAAAATATAAAATTCGGTTTGCAAGTACATATTCATATGGAGATCATGTTGAACAGAACGGATCGACCGTTAGGATTTTGAAAACAGAATTGATCTTACGGACCAACCCGTGATATGCATAGTACCATAGACTCACTATTCATTAAAAATATAATAAGAAGCACAAAATGTGTTGTAAATAAATTTAAACACATATCTGTGCGTAATAGTTGAGGTTTGTATTTATTTTAGCACAAAAATATTTTATAACCATATATTTTAAAATATTCAAAATTTATCTTTCGGTTTGAATTATTATATGAACTGGGAATCAGATCATAATTCATCAAAACATGAGTTGGCGTATATTTTAACGCACATAACACGTACGAAAGTTCTTAAGATTGTTGATTTAACTTTTAACGGCTAGTTTTTACCACGACATAGTTTAAAACACATACCTCGAGAACTTATAAATATATATATATATATATATATATATATATATATATATATATATATATATACTTATAATCATTTCGGGCTTGAATATATTTTATATTTTATTTAAATCTTATGTTTTCAAACTTAAAATTGAGATATCTCTGTTGGGGCCTTGGGGGTAATCCCTAAAAAGTTGATAAGCTAATTAATACTACTAATTCTCGTTTGAGAAAAAGATTTGCTATGATCTGACAATTAATCCCATTGAATTCTGATAAGACCATCACTTTATAGGTGACAAAGACCGGATTCAGATCAGCTTAAATTCGAGATCTATGAACCAGGGAAATCTCTGATATCCGAGATTTAACCGTCCAAACTTTTTGTGTGCACACATCTCAAAATAGCTGATTTTTCTGTGTACGTATCTCGAAATAATTCAATAGCTGGATTCGGAATTTCAGAAATTTCAAGATTACAGTTAATGATATCGAATTTTAGCAGATTTGAATCCTTTGAATCCGACAAAGACCATGTTCATCTTTGGTAGACAACTGATACCTTAATGATTACATTTGATGAGATTCTGTATATATAAGTTTATTTGGCAAAAATGTTTTGGAGTCGTTGGATCTTTTGGACATTTTATAGGACTCGGCATAATGAGCCTCGACCCTATTCACATCCAACTTCCTCTGTAACTTGTCTAGAGTCGGAGATATTAAAGATTTCAATTTGTTCGCAAAATTGTACAAAGAACATTTTTTTTATTTTATTTTGTTTGATTAGGCATGTATTTCAATTTGAATCTTAAGAATAATTATAACTAAAATCTGATGTGGAGAATCAACTTTTGATTTAGTGACAAAGACAATAATACTCTGTGTGTGGGAAGTCGTAAGTTCGGAACTCAGATGAAAAATTCCTTGTAGATATTCAAACATTTACTCTGTGTGTAAGAGGTCGCATATCAAAAGTCGAATAAGAGATATCTTGTTAATAATTAATAGTTAAATAACTTTACTTTCGAATAAGAATTAGCTGTGGAGTTCTGGATAACTTTACTTTAATTTTTATTAAAATATAAAAAAAAATCTAAATTTGTATTTCTATTTTGTTGACAGTTGTAATTAATTGCTAATTAATTTCGCCAGCATGAGCATCTGAATAGCTTTTTTTAAACTCATATTTGATGAGTCAGCAGAAATTATTTTTCACTTGACAGTATATTAATAAGAATAGAGTGAGGCTACGGTGCTATGCATAGCACGGATTGGTCATTGCTACGGCTCAATATTTGAGTTTTCAAAATCCTAATGGTCGATCCAAACCGTTCAATATGATTATAAAATGAATATGTACTTGCAAACCAATTTTACAATTTTTCAAATTTTTTTACTATTTTTTAAGATAGATAGAAAATCACTATTTTTGCCTACACCAGCCCCAGTTAAGCCGCCTCCACCAGCTCTGCCTCCTTCAAATCCTATCTCGCCTACACCAGCCCCGTTAAGCCGCCTACACCAGCCCCAGTTAAGCCGCCTACACCAGCATACTTCTAAACCGACTAAAATTAATTCGGTGTTTATTTAAAATATATAATCTATTTCAGATTTGTGTCAGACTGAAATTGACGACTCAGATCTCATTCTACTCAATCGACCAGGTATTGCACTGGAATTCGAGAAACAAATCTACTGTTATTCTAAAAGAATAACAGGAACCTATTATTCAGATCCTAACTGTTGATCTTCATTATGATGCGCGTATGATTAATTTCTTAGTTAAGATTCGCACAAAAAAGAATTTGAACGGTTAGGATCGAAATAACACGTTCTTGTTATTCTTTTAGAATTTCTCGGCTATCTGGGATAGCTGAAACAATCACATCGCGCATAATGTCCCCCGTACGCCGGCTGGTACCGTAGCCAAATGCGGTTGTAATGAACCGTAACCGCATCCAAATCCTGCATTTAATTAAAAAATCAGATCAAGTTCATTTATAAAAAAAATTAAGGTTATTATAAATATGACAAATTTATAATTTATCCCAAAATCCGATGCTCCGCATTCAGGTACCACAAGAAGTCGCTGACTCTGTCGGTGCGACTCCGATTACCCGGAACATCTGCCAACGCACTCTCGATGTACTGGGACATCTCGTACGGCGTGGCTGTAGGACCATGCTGTGTACCTCTACTAGAAGAAGGTACACTCCTACTAAAAGACGGTATATCTCTACTGGATGCTATATTGTATTTGATAATTTTTTGTCAAATATGAGAGTTTTGGTACAAGTCTAGTTTAATGTTGGTGCTCAAACAATTAATTTTGGTAAAATAAACCTTGTTAAATTTTGGTACAAGTCTAATTTAACTCATACAATTAATTTTGGTAAAACAAACCTAGTTAAATTTTGATACAAGTCTAATTTAACTCAAACAATAAATTTTGGTATAATAAACTTAGTTAAATTTTGGTACAAATCTAATTTAACTCAAACAATAAATTTTGGTACAATAAACCTGTTTAATTTTTGTAGTATAATTCTATTTGCTCAAACAATTAATATTTGGTACAATTCTATTTAAATTTTGGTACAATTCTAATTATAAATCCTAAATTAATATCTAATTCTAAACCTAAATCCTAAATCCTAAATCCTAAACCCTAAACCCTAAACCTAAACCTAAATTTAATTACTACTTTAAACTAAAAATTAAAACTAGAAAAGAAGGAGGAAACTTACCCGAGGTCGAAGGGATTGAAACTTCTTTAAATTGATACAAAAAATGAAACCAGCAGACCCCTTATATACCTTCTCAGGGGTCTGCACGGGCATTGTGCAGATCCATTTAAGGGTCCGCATCGGTATTCTGTGGCCCCGCTGAAATGGATCCGCAGAATGCCGTGTGTGGCCCGTAGTGAAAATCGAAATTCCCAGAAACAATGGTTATTTGGTTTATTTTTTTTTAACTATGTTATAAATAAAAATTTCGGTTGAAAAAGTCAAATCAATTTTTTTTCGAAAATAAATGGAGTATCGTACAATTTGAATGTATTAAAAAAGAATCACGATAATTTCTTTATTTATCTAGAAATGACTTTTGAACCGGGATCAATAATTCAGATCCAAAACATTTTTTTCCAGTAACACACCAAGAAATAAATTAATTTCTTTACAGCCAGGAAAACTTCTGCTTGAAAATGTTCTGGAGTCATTCTAGTATATCTAAATTATAAGATGTTTTATCTATTTTGTTTGATATTCTTTCTAACATATTCAAATTATTATTATTCTTTCTATTTTTGAAAATTATTAAAAATATATATTAAAGTCAACATAACAATTGAAACTTTTTGAGTTTGTTTCTTTTTTGTGAGGCCGCAACGACAAATGACGACTTTAGTCTTAGGGGCCGCCATTTGTCGTTGTGGTCCGGAGAAATATCGAATGTAGTTTTTTAGTTTATTTTTTTTTGGCAGAGGTGTATTTAAAAACTTCGGGTAGATATGTCCATATTTGTTATTTAATGCTATAAAAGGTCGTGACCATGTATTTTGATAACATATAAAGTATATCTATCACTTTTTGATGATCATATAATCATAAATGAGTCTCCATTTTTTTAGCCACTTGAACAGAAACACTGAACTTGCTGTAAAAGTATATAGTGAGGCTACGGTACTATGTATAGCACAGTTGGGTCCGTGCTACAGCTTAATATTTGAGTTTTTAAAATTCTAATGGTCAATCCGAACCGTTCAACATGATTATAAAATGAATATGTACTTGCAAACCAAATTTTACATTTTTTCGAATTTTTTTACTATTTTTTAGATAAGTAGAAAATCACTTGATCTGAAAATTCTGGACCATCCAAAAACAGTGATTTTCTACTATCTAAAAAAATAGTAAAAAAAATCGAAAAAATGTAAAACTTGGTTTGCAAGTACATATTCACTTTATAATCATGTTGAACGGTTTGGATCGATCGTTATAATTTTAAAAACTCAAATATTGAGCCGTAGCACGGACCCAATCCGTGCTATGCATGGTACCGTAGCCTCACTCGTATAGTATTATAGCTTTTCTGTTTGAGGGGGGGGATTCACTTATAATATTTGTAAGTTACAACATCTTATAATAATTCGGTTTTGTGATTTTAAACCAAATAGTCGATCTAAACCGTTCAACATGTATCTATATTAAAATGTGCTTGGAGATAAAATTTTACATTTTTTTGAATTTGTTTACTATTTATTGAGTACTTTACAAAACTGTTATTTTTCAGTGGTCCAAAATTGTCTAAAAACAACAGTTTTGTAAAATACTCAATAAATAGTAAAGAAATTCAAAAAAATATAAAATTTTATCTCCAAGTATATTTTAATACAGATATCATGTTGAACGGTTTGAATCGACTGTTTGAACTTTTAAAATTACAAACCGAATTATTGTAAAATGTTGTAAGTGGCCTCCTCTTTTTGTTTTGCATAAAATTTAATGCACGTATTTAATTAAAGACCATTTATATAACGATATCTAGAGTATACCTCTCGATATTGGTGATTATATATATGACCATTAATGAGTCCCTTATTTTACTAAACTCATGTGGTAAAATGTATTTCAACATAATTTTGTTCCTAATATTTAATGTATCTATTCTTTTAGCGCAAACAAAGTTATGACCGCGACCTTAATAATATAAAAAAAAAATATATATATCAATTTGAGTGAGTCTATGGTACTAAGTATATCACGATTTGGTCCGTAATACAGATTAATATTTTTGTTTTCGATATTGTAACGGTCGATCCGAATCGTTTAAAATGATTTTCATATGAATATGTACTTGCAAACCGAATTTTATATTCTTTTAATTTTTTTACTATTTTCTAAAATAGATAGAAAATCACTGTTTTTCAATGGTCCAAAATTTTCAGATCAAGTTATTTTCTACCTATCTTAAGATAGTAAAACAATTCTAAAAAATATAAAATTCGGTTTGGAAATACATATTCATATGAAGATCATGTTGAACAATACGGATCGACCGTTATGATTTTGAAAACAGAAATATTGATCCGTATTACGGACCAACCCGTGATATGCATAGTACCATAGACAGGGGCGGACCCATAAAGGCCCAGGGGTAGGCAAGTGCATACCCCTGAATTAAAAAAAAAAATAAGACTCAGTATAAATTTACCCAAGTGCCTATCCTTGATTAATTATTGTGCCTACCTCTGGGCCCAAAAAAATTTAAATAACAAAGCCCATACTCCATTGAAATATTCTTGGGTCTAGAAATTTTTTTTATTAGTATTGTGTCTATCCCTGATCAAATTCCTAGGTCTGCCCTTGACCATAGACTCACTATATATTCATTAAAAATATAATAAGAAGCACAAAATGTGTTGTAAATAAATTTAAACACATACCTGTGCGTAATAGTTGAGGTTTGTATTTATTTTAGCACAAAAATACTTTGTAACCATATATTTTAAAATATTCAAAATTTAGCTTTCGGTTTGAATTATTATATATGAACTGGGAATCAGATCATAATTCATCAAAACATGAGTTGGCGTATATATTAACGCACATAACGAGTACGACAGTTCTTAAGATTGTTGATTTAACTTTTAACGGCTAGTTTTTACCACGATATAGTTTAAAGCACATACCTCGAGAAATTATAAATATATATACTTATAATCATTTCGGGCTTGAATATATTTTATATTTTATTTAAATCTTATGTTTTCAAACTTAAAATTGAGACATCTCTGTTGGGGCCTTGGGGGGTCCGGATCCCCTAAAGTAATCCAACTTTTGGGTTTTTGATCGGGACCGTCCGATTCGATTATGTTGTTCGAGATCGTCTCGAGATTCGAATCCGTCGTCGGAATGTGTGCGCTCTACTTCGGAATGGATGGTCTCGGATCCGAATCGGACGGTCCGATTTAAAACCCAAAAATTGAGTTACTTCACTGGATACGAATTCGGCCTTGGGGTAAGGATCCATATCCTCCCCGGTACCGTAAAAGATTCTCTTCACTTTACGGTTTGAGATTAACTCCCAATCGGTTTGGGATTCGGGCTGACAGAGGGGGCAGTATTATTGAGCTTTGAGATTCGTGCCAAGTTAAAAAGAACGGTCCAGATCAAGTAATTGTAAAAGATTCCCTGTTACGGTACCGGGGTGATGTGAATTCTTGGGGGTAATCCCTAAAAAGCTGATATGCTAATTAATACTATTAATTCTCGTTTGAGAAAAGATTTGCTATGATCTGACAATTAATCTCATTGAATTCTGATAAGACCATCACTCTATAGGTGACAAAGACCGGATTCAGATCAGCTGTAATCTGAGATCCAGCTATTCAATTTTTTTTGTGCACACATTTCGAAACAGCTAGTTTTTCTATGTACGTATCTCGAAACAATTCAATAGCTAGATTCGGAATTTCAGAGATTTCAGAGTTATTACTCTTGATGATCTCGGATTTCAGTAAATTTGAATCCGACAAAGACCATGTTCATGTTTGGTAGACAACCGATACCTTAATGATTACATTTGATGAGATTCTGTATATATAAGTTTATTTGGCAAAAATGTTTTGGAATCGTTGGATCTTTTGGACATTTTATAGGACTCGGCACAATGAGCCTCAACCCTATTCACATCCGACTTTCTTTGTAACTTGTCTAGAGTCAGAGATATGAAAGATTTCAATTTGTTCGCAAAATTGTACAAAGCACATTTTTTTTATTTTTTTTTTGTTTGATTAGGCATTAATTGGATTTTTTCAAAACTTAGTTCTACATATGAATCTTAAGAATAATTTTAACTAAAATATGATTTGGAGAATCAACTTTTGATTTAGTGACAAAGACAATAATACTCTGTGTGGTGTGTGGGAAGTCGTAAGTTTGAAACTCAGATAAAAAATTTCTTGTTGATATTAAAACATTTACTCTGTGTGTGAGAGGTCGCATATTCGAAACTCGAATAAGAGATATCTTGTGAATAATTAAATGTCAGATAACTTTACTTTCAAATAAGAATTAGCTGTGGAGTTGTGGATAACTTTACTTTCAATTTTTATTAAAATAAAAAAAATCTAAATTTGTATTTATATTGTGTTGACAGTTGTAATTAATTGCTAATTAATTTCGCCAGCATGAGCATCTGAATAGCTTTTTTTTAAATACTCATATTTGATGAGTCAGCAGAAATTAGTTTTTCACTTGACAGTATATTATTAAGAATATTTAGATCGAATAATTTAATGAACGAGTTTCCATATAAAATTCATATTCCCGTTTGTTAACGCTCATTTTTGTCTCTTTCATTTTTTAACACCGCCTCCACCAGCTCTGCCTCCTTCAAATCCTATCCCGCCTACACCAGCCCCAGTTAAGCCGCCTACACCAGCATACTTCTAAACCGACTAAAAATCGGTGTTTATTTAAAATATATAATCTATTTGAGATTTGTGTCAGACTGAAATTGACGACTCAGATCTCATTCTACTCAATCGGCCAGGTATTGCACTGGAATTCGAGAAACAAATCTACTGTTATTCTACAAGAATAACAGGAACTTGTTATTTCGATCCTAACCGTTCAAATTCTTTTTTGTGCGAATCTTAACTAAGAAATTTTTTCATACGCGCATCTCAATGAAGATCAACGGTTAGGATCTGAATAATAGGTTACTGTTATTCCTTTGGAATAACAACAGATTTATTTCCCTGAATTCGATGAGATGTCCCTCAAATGTGGCTGGATACCTGGATGTACATTATTAATTAATTATTATCATTGCTTAACGAGGGGACCAGGAATCGGCAACCGAATCCTCTGGATTAAGCGTACTGTTTGAGTTTATATGCG
The DNA here is from genome assembly GCA_025461045.1 of Carex parvula. NCBI lineage: Eukaryota > Viridiplantae > Streptophyta > Magnoliopsida > Poales > Cyperaceae > Carex > Carex parvula. The sequence goes on along the minus strand of JAJGRW010001375.1, from coordinate 340,831 downwards.
AACCGTGCGATCAGAATCCGGGCCAATCCGGTCCAGGCCTGTAACGCACGGGCCCTTCAATATTAGTCCGGATTTAAATTAGACGGTCCAGATCTAAACTCAAAATTTGAGTTAACTCAACAAAATTCTAAATGACGACACTTCTCCAGTAATTGTGCTTTCCTTCTACTGAGTGACATTCTCTGATTCTTCGCTATCCTTTTCTTTAATTAAAGTTGCCTCCTTTCCGATTTTCGATCCGGAGTAGGTATCGTTAGCTACGCATTGCTTTTGGTTATTTCTTGATAGAGCACCCTTTAGAGGTATGTTCCAATTCATGTTTTCTCTTTTTGATTCCGAGATTTCTAAAATTGTTTAGTGCAATAGTTCATGATTTTCATCAGTGAGGAAGGCATATTAAAATCACTTGTAAAGAAGTTATACTTTTGAGATTTGGAGTGGGATTTCTTTTTTCCTGTTTTACCACCATCGATCGATACATACTTATACTAGATTTGATTGGCAATTTGGTACTCGTACCAAAACCAACATATTAAAATCTACTAATGGAGGCCAAGTGGTTGATTTCTCACTTATAACCATAGTGGTATGAGTGTGGAACAAATCATTATGTAACTTTATCTGGCCATGCTTCTAAAATAGAATTCGGATCCAGTGAAGTAACCCAATCTTTGGGTTTTGGATCGATACCGTCCGATTCGAATCCGTGAAAATCCATCCCCGAAGTGAGCGCACACATTCCGATGACGAATTCGAATCAGACTGTCTCGATTCAAAACCCAAAGATCGGGTTACTTTAGGGGATCCGGACCCTCTAAAATAAGATTGTATACTAAAATTAAATTTGACTATGCAGCTTGTCAAACAAAATGGCAGACTGCGATGCCAAGACTGAACTTCTTCGGAAACAATTTTATATTCCAAGTTACTTTCTGGTACCAGAATTACAGGCAGACATCATCCCTTGTGTACCGACCTGTCCAGTAATTTTCTTCATAAACACCAAAAGCGGGGGCCAGCTTGGTGCAGGTTTGCTTCTGACATGTCGTCAGATCCTCAACCCCCTTCAGGTTCTTGCTTTCTTTTGTTTAACTAGTGTTTGGCACATGTCCAATATACTGCAAAATTTAATTTTGAACCACTTAAAGTTGAATTGGTAGGTCTTCGATTTAGGGGAGGATACTCCAGATAAGACCTTGTGCAGGATTTATGACAATCTAGAGAGATTGATATCCGATGGAGATAACGGTGCTGCAGAAATTCAGAAGCGGCTTAGGCTAATTGTGAGTAAATTTTTTTTTTAATTTACTCTTTGAAGTGTAACATGCGTTGAGTTCTTTATTGAAAGTCTTTGTTTTGGAAAAATAATTGAACAGGTAGCCGGTGGTGATGGTACAGCCAGTTGGCTTTTTGGAGTAATTAGAGATCTTAATTTGTCTAATGCACCTCCTGTTGCTACCATTCCTTTAGGAACGGGAAACAACATTCCGTTTTCTCTTGGTTGGGTATGTCTCATTTCGTGCAAAATAATTTATTAATTAATGAATTTCAAGTGGTCTGAGATTGTTAACAAAAATTTTACAATGTACTAATAGGGAAAGAAAAATCCAGGAACTGACAGACAGTCTGTCATATCAATTCTAAACGAAGTATCGGCTGCAAGAGAGATGAAGATAGATGGGTGTGTATTTTTCTTTGATATATGGAAAATATAGTTAAATCCATTAATGTCTGATTGATGCTTCTTTCTGGAAAATCAGCTGGGATATTGTTATGAGGATGCGGACCCCTAAAGTGTTACCTCGTGATGCATTTGCACCTGTCGACTTGCCCCAGTCGTTAGGCACCCTCCGTCTTGTGCCCAAAACAGACACAGAGGACATGGTAAAGACCAAATTGCCCTGATGCTCTCTACTTCTTTCCTTATATTCTCTCATGTATATATTCTTGAAACTATAGTGACGCACGTTGCTGTTTTTCTCCTTAGGAAAATAATTGTGAATTTCGAGGGGCATTTTGGAATTACTTCAGCATGGGTAAGCTCATTTCATGGTGGTCTAATTATGCATGTAATTATGTTGTAATGATTTAACTATTTTGATAATAGGAATGGATGCACAAGTATCATATGCTTTTCACTCCGAGAGGAAGCTGCATCCAGAAAAATTCAAGAACCAGCTTCTAAATCAGGTGTTTTTTGGATTATTGTCCAAATTTACATATTCAAATGATCCATTGTTTGTTTATTTAGGCCCTGTTCGGTTGCTTGGATATCCGTGGGAAAAAACAAAATGTGAGTATTTGTCCCCAGATGCGTTCGGCAGCTCTGTGTTTTCCCAATTAAGTTCCCAATTTATTCTCAAGAGGTTCCCTTTATCTCTTTCAGCAACACTATTCTCATGGGAAAAATCAAATTGAGTCAAAGGTCATGTTTTTCTTCCCAATTGGCGCAGCTTATCAAAATCAATAAAATTAGTTACTTCTTAGCATAATTAAGTTATTTTATCATAATCATTAATATCAAACTGGATTTAGCTAATAGTTTAAATAGATATTTAATGAAATTCATTTTTTAAAATAGTGAAAACCAACCTTCTAAAATAGTATCGAAGCAAAATTAAAAATATACATTTTTTATTTTATTTCAAGCAAATTAAAAATGATTAATTATCAATTTGCTAATTTAAATTTAAATTTATTTTTTCGGTGATTGGATAACAAGTTTACGAGCAAAAGCATCGTTATAAAACAATAACTAACAAGTGTTGTTATGTTATTCATATTATTTTATTATACTAATAATTATTTTATTATACTAATAATTATTAATAAGAATAATTGTATTGATATCAAGCATTTTAGAAAGAAAAATATAATTTCCTACAACTAATCCCACGTACAACCGAACACCCATTTCAACTTTCCTATAATTAATCCTGTTTGACCCGTACCCATGGGTTCCCACTTTTCAAAAGTGGGTTCCCATCCCCATCAAATCCCATCTTGTGTAATCCCGTGACAAACGAACAGGCCCTTAGAGTATTAGCTATATGTTGGTTCAAAAATGTAATGAATGTTTACTGTTGCTTGACAAAGTTTGAGCATAGTTTCATTTGTAGTGCAGAAAACATATGTTAAGCTGGGTTTCACACAGGGCTGGTTTTGTGCCTCTTTGGTTCATCCAGTGTCCCGGTAACTTCCTCTCCCTTTCTCTCTGTGTAAACACAACACAATTTTTACATTACCAAAGAAACCAAGATTGGTTCCCTTGACTATAGGGATGGAAAATAAATTTGTTGGGTTGTTTTGTAAATAGCGATGAAGAGACAATTTTTACATCAATTGCTTCAATTCGGGTTGTCTTTTGTTCATTTTTTATTCCTGTAAGTTTACTTTTTGTTTGGGTCAGACTCGTCTGTGGCTCTGTGCTTTATTTGATCTGCCAGTTTATTATGATTTGGATTGTTGATTTGAACTGGGTATACTTTTTTGCTCTAATCAAACCAATTTGTTATCAGTTATGTGAAACTATTAGAATGATGGTTCTCTAGTTTTTGGTAAATAACTTGTTTGGATGATTTTAAATAAAAATACAGGAACATTTCGCAACTTGCCAAGGTAAAGATTATGAAGAATCATGGCCACTGGGAAAAGCTTCATATCCCTCATAGGTCAGTTATTATATATATTTTACTTGTATTATTGCACATTTCCATCAGTCTGATACCTGATTCTACTGTGTCGGTGTGCAGTATTAGGTCGATAGTATGTCTAAACCTGCCTAGCTTTTCTGGTGGATTGAACCCTTGGGGCACACCAGGTAACAAGAAGCAAAGAGAGGTGAGCTCATAATATATTGTTCTCATAAACAGTGCATTATTTGCTGAATGTTTGCTATTGAAAATTGGTTATGTGCAGAGGGATTTAACAGCACCATATGTTGATGATGGTCTCCTTGAGATTGTTGGATTTAAGGATGGTTGGCATGGGCTTATTTTGTTCACTCCCAAGGGACATGGCACTCGGCTTGCACAGGTACTGTATTATCAAGGCTTTTCATGCTATATGCCCAAACCCCACTAAAACTCTGATTGACCATTATAGGCTCCTCTATTTAATGCAGGCACATCGTGTCAAATTCAAGTTCCGTAAGGGGGCAGTTAACCATGCATACATGCGAGTAGATGGAGAACCATGGAAACAACCTCTTCCAGAGGATGATGGCAAGGTAGTAGTGGAGATCTCACATCTTGGTCAAATTAAGATCCTTGCAACTGGAAATTGTATTGCTAGAAGCATACACAACAGTTCTACTTCTCACTTGACTGAATCTATTGACGAATCATCTGACAGCATTGAAGGCAGCAGTACTTCAAGCAAGGTGGGATGATTATACACATAGTGGCTAACCTTTTGATTGCTTCCTCGGTATATAGTCGATCTGTTTAGCTGAAGTTGAATTAACAGGTGCTGTTGGGATTGATTTTGAGCTAGTTCCCATATTTGTATATTTTTGTGCGGACATATGCGTTTATTATTATAATACGTCTATACGCAAAAATACCAAATGATGTTCCTTCATGCAGGAAATGCACATTATTTCATACCAGTCATTTTCTACACTTAATATCTTGTGTTACTATGGCAGATTTATGGTTACATAGCTGAGAGTTATACTTGAAATTGACCTCAGGTGCTCATCCCTAATTGTACGGATTCAATTTCTTTTCATATACCGGTTGGGAAATCTGGACTGTCTGATTCGGATTACATGGTAAGGATTGGACCTGAATAGAAAGTTGCTTTAACTGGATGTTAAAGTGCATTTGAGCAAGGCACAATTACACCATTCTACCTGAAGCAAATGATCCAGGTTTGCTTAGGATTTTTCAATTGAATCAGTATAATGAAGAGAAAACCAATGAATGATTGTACCTGAGAGCATAAATTGGTGATTATATAATCATGAAACGGCATAAAACCTTATTTTATTTTAATGTGACAGGGACTTGTATTTTTCTTTCTTTGGGAAGGGTAAAGGGGGCAGCTTTGTGATCTATCTCTGTGTTTACACGTTCATAGTCTATTCTGGGGATATTTGTCTGTTGGATCCCAGGGTTATATGGGCATTTTAAATCCCTTGACAGCCCTTCAGATAAAAATATCTCATATATTTTCTCATTTGGGCTTTTCTCTCAAGGCCCATTAAGATTTGTTGTGACATGTGACATGTAATAATTACGTATTCTAGCCTGAAAAAAAAAAATGACACCTGAAGATTCGCATAATTTAAAGAAAATATTTAGTGTTCCATTTGTTGTTATATGTATTTTACTAGGGTTCTAAATAGCTGCACTATAGCTTTTTTGGACCTCAAAAGCTATAACGCTATTAACCGCTTTTCTTTTATAATGATTCTATATAACTAGCTATGGTTGAGAACCTTGTATTTACTGACGATTTCTTCTTCTTTTTTATAAAAACTTTTTTGGAATGTAAATAAGCTACCCTAGAACAACATCAAGGTACAGGCAGGCCGTGAATAATGAACTCGTTCAGAGCCCCGTGATTCCACAATTGTAATACACTTACGGGTCAAATAACAAACATGAAACTAACAAACTTTGAAAAGGAAACTAAAAACCTTATGATAACCATTTACAGATAGATTCTTAGGTTTTATCACACTGTTTATAAAAGTTTGCCTGGTTTGGATGGTGTCTTTATCAATTTATAGAAGCTGTTTGGATTGCCCGGTTTGGATTGCCTGGTTTGGATTGCCTGGTTCATGATTTTGGTTAGACTTTCAAACCTTCACGAGAAGCTGTTTCACATGTACACTGCTCTATCCCATGCAAAATTGTTTGACCAACTTTGGAGTACTGAAAAGAATTTTGAAATTGTAGCGCAATTACCTGTGTAACCTGTGTTTTGAATATTTACCTATTTGAGAAAGGGAAATATATTGCTTTAAAGTAAAATAAAAGAAAAAACAAAATAGAACGCGGAATCCGGAAGGTTGAAGCCTGACGATAGTAAGCCTTAATTTAATCAGAGCTTCCAAAATTAAGATAACGATCGCATCTATTAATCTGAATTTGACACAATTTTCTATTGAAAACTCGTCGCATCACATTCATCTAACGTCTCTCTTTTTGATTAGCTTGCTTTGTCCACTTGACTTTTCCACTAGTTCATCAGGATATCTCTCTTGTGCTTTATATATTTCAAATCTACTATATCCACCTACCTCCTAAGTCCTAAAGCCTCCGTCTCTCTCTCTCTCTTTTTTTTGAAAATTTGGCAGCAGCTGCCAAAATATATTGAGATAAATAAATTGAGTACATCAGTTCTGAAAACATAACAACATAATAGGATAATCCAACAACACTATCGGCTTGATCTCCTATTCCCCACCTCTCTCTCTCTCTCTCTTCTAGCTCTCTCTCTCTCTCAAAAATGGCAGGAGGGGCCATTGTTAGTGCTACTGGGGGAAAGGAGTACCCCGGCAAGTTAACTATGTTCGTCTTCCTCACATGCATCGTGGCCGCCACTGGGGGTCTAATTTTCGGCTATGATCTTGGAATTTCGGGTAAATATAAGCCTACAAATGACATCATTTTTTTTTTCTTTCATGATATTGTTTCTATTGTTTTGATTGATTTGTGTGCATGTTTAACTTGAAGGCGGTGTGACATCTATGGACTCATTCTTGAAGAAGTTTTTTCCTTCAGTGTACCGGAAGCAACAAGAGGATACCAACACAAACCAATACTGCAAGTTTGACAGCCAACTGCTGACGTTGTTTACGTCATCTCTCTACCTTGCTGCTCTGGTTGCGTCGTTCTTTGCATCGACTGTTACCAGACTGTTTGGAAGGAAGTGGTCCATGTTTGGCGGAGGTCTCGTGTTTTTAATCGGCGCTGCTTTGAATGGTGCTGCTGAGAATCTTTTCATGCTGATTTTCGGCCGTATTCTTCTCGGTATCGGTGTTGGATTTGCTAATCAGGTAATATTACTGCACATCCAATACACCACACCCACCCCCCCACCCCCCAACCAAAGCCCCTTATAACTTGTGTTGTGTTAAAACTTCATCATTTCAGACAACAGTTCATGTTCATCTGTGAGTAAGGCTTACATATTAAACCAACCCTCCATTCCATTCAATTGGAGAGATTTTCACTAGTTGAGGTTGCATGTGGATGTGAATTTCTTTGACTAGTTGTCGTATTATCCGTTTCCTTTTACAATTTTCAACATATTACGCTGAATATATGGTCCGAATTATTAAAAAATTGATATATCTTGCGAACTTTTCAAAAGTCGTGCGTAAGAGATTTTAAGAAAGTAATTTTTAGTTTGACCAAAAGAAAAACGGTGGTTGTTACTTGCTAGTCCAAGCTGGCGTAGCCCTCTTTTTTGTACTTATATATACGTGGGCCACACCGTTTGAAATTTAAAAAAAATAAAATATAGAGCATATCATAGAAGGAAAAATTGAAATCGGAATCGGAATCGGAATCGGTCTTTTGATTGTGGAATTGGAATCGGGTGAATCGGTCGAAATTGGCCGAATCGGATTAGAAATTTGGACTTTTTTGCCACAACGATTCTTCTCTTCAATAGCAATTTCAACACTTATATTATACATATAGTTATGTATTCTAGCAACAAAAGGTAGCATAGTGTGGTGGTAGTTGCTTAAGTTGATAACTAAGAGGTTTCTAGTTCGAGTCACGTAGGAGGAAATTTTTTTTAAAGAGTGGTATATTCGCAGCTCACGGTAGGCCAAGTGTACAGGTTTCTGTGCGAACCGTTTCGACTAAAATTTAACTGGAATTGGACCGTTTCGGCCGAAATTGGACAAAAAAATCACCTACCGTGTAACTCGGCATGAAATCGGATCAGTACAGCCCGATTCCGATCCGAAACAGCCGATTTTTCCTTCTATGAAGCATATGTTGTACCAGTAAATAAATTAGTCAACATTAAGTATTAAAATATGAAGTATTTTAGAAAAAAAAAAAGCTATTGCCCAATTCAAATTAATAAAATGGTATAATTACATCATCCAGTGTTCCAACAGAGACTAAAGCTCTGAGTGCCACAGTTTATCATCATTCGATCAAAAGATAACAGAAAGACATATAGAATCCAAATCCTGGTAACAGCTAAGTTCCAAAAGAAAACTACGATTTGCTAATACTAAGAGCATTTACATTCCTACAACTCAAATTAGTTTAGATTTGGTAACCAACGATCAGTCAATATGTGTTCTGTTCTGTTATTCATCAAATATTGTAATGTGAAAAACAAATGTGGAACAGTAATAGGAAGTAAGTGGTGGAGACTTGGAAGAGACATTTTTAAACCTGAAATGAGTACTGTCATAAATTTTACTGAATTGTATTCCTCTTTCTTACTGGTACAAATCAAGTCACTCAGTCAATGATGCAACCTTCTCTTTACTTTTACCAAAATTGAGAAAGACATCTTGCCATGAATAGAGCGTACAATTAATTCTCTTTCATTTCACATCTCCTACTTTTCTTCAATGCATTTAATAATCAAAGAATGTTGACTTATTGACTCTATTACCCATTTCCTAGATTACAAAAATTTCCTAAAATTTTGTTCTATCTACTTTACAGTCTGTACCAGTGTACCTATCGGAAATGGCCCCGGCACGGCTCCGTGGCATGCTCAACATGTGCTTCCAGCTCATGATAACTATTGGCATCCTTAGTGCAAACCTAATCAACTATGGTTCAGACAAGATCAAGGCTGGATGGGGTTGGCGTTTAAGTCTGGCACTGGCTGCTGTTCCTGCTGCCATCATAACTCTCGGTTCTCTTTTCCTTCCCGACACCCCAAACTCTTTAATTGATCGTGGCTACGATGACGCTGCTCTGCAGATGTTGCGTCGCATACGTGGCACTGATGATATCAATGAAGAGTACAATGACCTTGTTATCGCTAGCCAAGAGTCGAAGAAGATCAAGCATCCCTGGGCTAACATATTGAATCGCAAGTATCGTGCACAATTGACAATGGCCATTATGATTCCGTTCTTCCAGCAAGTCACCGGCATCAATGTGATTGAATTCTATGCGCCAGTACTCTTTAAGTCGATCGGATTTGGCAACAATTCATCCTTGCTTTCTGCGGTGATCATAGGGGTTGTTAATGTCTTCTGCACACTTATTTCCATTTTCATCGTTGACAAGCTTGGCCGCCGCAAGCTGTTCTTGCAAGGTGGTATCCAGATGTTCATTTGCCAGGTAAAGTAATCAACAACAGTTTATTTACAAAAAAAAATTAATAGTACTAGCAAAATCAACAGTGATCTTCTAAAAATCTAATTAATGATAGAATCCCAATAATCTTGTTGTTTAATTTTTTCTCTTTTACCAGATTATTGTGGGGACTCTGATTGCGATCAAGTTTGGTACGAGCGGCGAAGGAAGCATGCCAAAGACATATGCAGGCTTTGTGGTAGCCTTCATCTGCATATACGTGGCCGGCTTTGCCTGGTCATGGGGTCCACTAGGTTGGTTAGTGCCGAGTGAAATCTTTCCTCTTGAGATCCGGTCGGCCGGACAATCAATCAACGTGTCAGTCAACATGCTCTTCACCTTTGCCATTGCACAAGCTTTCCTCTCAATGCTTTGCCACCTGAAGTTCGGCTTGTTCTACTTCTTTGCCGGATGGGTGGTCATAATGACTATCTTCATCGCATTTTTTATGCCCGAGACAAAAAATGTGCCGATTGAAGAGATGGTTCTTGTCTGGAAAGGACACTGGTTCTGGGGAAGATTCATCGCTGACGAGGACATTCATTTCGGTAGTAATGCAGTCGAAATGTCTAATGGCAAGCAGAAGGATACCAGTGTATGATCAGTAACAGTTTTGCCTGCCTGGTTTAATGGAACAGTATTATTCTTTCCTTTATATCTACATGTCTATATAAAAAGTCACTAAAAGAATTTGCTTCTATGTTTGGTATAGTGGATATATAGGTGCTTGGTGTTATTAGTTTCAATCTTTATACGTATTTTATTTAGAGTGCCTTAGTTAGAGCTTTATGGTTATGTTTGATTGTGGAAAATAATTAATGAGAATTAAATTGCTTACTACATCTTACTTTTCATATTTTACACTTTGTTAGGTAGTATAAATTATGAGTGAGTCTATGGTACTATGCATAGCACGGATTGGTCCGTACTACGGATTAATATTTTCATTTTCAAAATTCTAACGGTCGATCCGAACCGTTCAACATGATTTCCATATGAGAATATACTTGTGGGCTAAATTTTTTATTTTTTAGAATTTTTTTACTATTTTTTTAGATAGGTAGAAAATCACTGTTGATGGTCCAGAATTTTCAGATCAAGTGATTTTCTACCTATCTTAAAATATAGTAAAAAAGTTTGAAAAAATATAAAATTTAGTCTGCAAGTACATATTCATGTGGGTATCACGTTGAACGGTTCAGATCGACCATTAGAATTTTCAAAATAAAAATATGGCTTCGTAGTACAGACTAATTCGTGCTATGCATAGTACCATAGACTCACTCATAAATTATTAATTAAATATTAATATTACTTTAGAGAAATTTATAGTGTTTTAGTGACAGATATTTTACTTTCGAGAACGGAGTAGGTCCGATGCCCATCAGACCTACTTTTAGGTTCAACTAGCATGATGACCGTTTCGATCTAATTTAAGTTTGTGTGCACGAAAATTGAAACAAACACGCACGAAATTTAAAGCATTTCGCACGAATTTTAAAGCAAATTAACGGTGATTAAATCCATCGAACTAGAGTAGGTCCGATGCATCGGACCTACTCTCAAGTCTTTACTTTCATATACCGCCATATAATTTTGCAATTATCACAATATATTGAATAGATAAATAGTATTTAAATAATCGAAAAGCTAAATTAGTTCACATCGAAAGAAGCAAATGATGTATCCAATTTCGCCATTGATTTCCGCTGTTCATACAAGTCTTAGTCAATAAGTCTTAGTCAATAGTCAATAGTCAATTGTCCAGCGGACTTTTTGGATTTGGATGTATGAGTTTGCGCCTCACCTTTTTTTTTTCTTCTTTTTTCTTCTTTTTTTCATTTTCGCTTTATAGCGACCTTAAATTGACCAGGCAGCGTAATTCGAACAACAATCAGACCATATATGAGATCATCCAAACAGTTAAATCGTGTGAGACAACAATAATGTAGTGTGTTCATTGTTATATATTACATGTGTTTCTTATAATCTACTTACATAAATGTATTTGACTATTTTGACCAGAAATAATAAAATCATTAATCAATATGGTTCTGAGTCGAATGAGGTGCAGTATATAAGTTTGCTATCCTACGAGGTTAGCAATTAATTTGGACCTCCGGTAATTAAAGAGATTCATAATTTCTAATTAACTGTCTCAAAAATTTAATTAAAGTTGCTTTTAAAGCAAACTTGTTAATTTAAAAACTGTGGTACATCTCAGCAATTATATTAGCAATTAACTCATCATATTAGCAATTTAAAATAAATCACCATTGTAGATGCTCTAAAGATTTGTTTTTAAAGCAAACTTGCTAATTAAAAACTGTGGTATATCCTAGCAATTATATTAGCAATTAACACATCATATTAGCAATTTAAAAAAAATTACCGTTGTAGATACTCTTATATAGTAGCGGGGTGGATAGCCGAAATTAAAGAAAAAGGATAAGAATAAATATGATAAACTATTGTTTTAAAAAAAAAAATTGAGATCAAGTTGAGATCAAGCATTCCAACTTTAAATATCTACAAATAATTATCCAATTGAGTAACAAACTTGTAACCTTTCACACATATAACATTTATCTTAGTTATTGGATTAATTTTTTTTTCTCCAAAAATTGACACAATATTTCCTTATCATGAAATTTCTTAACAAAATATTCTAGTGGGTCCATCAATTACTTTTTACATTTTGGCCCATAAGGAATCAGATTGACCCTCTAGCTGACATGAATGAACAGATTCAATTCAGTACAGAGGCTGATGTCATAAGGTGGAAATGGGAAATCTCGGGCCTATACTCGGCCAAGTCAGCCTATCAGATTCTGATCGAGGGTGGAAGGATTAGATGGCACTTTCAAAGCATTTGGAAAAGCAAAGTGCCTCCTCCTGTCAAATTCTTTGCTTACTGTGTGCTCAATGACAAGGTACTGACTAGAGAGGTCTTGAGACGAAGGGGTTTAAACTTGGAGAGGCATTGTGTGTGCTGTCAGAATTGTCCTTTCGAGTCATCGTTGCATCTGTTTTTTCTTTGCTCTTTTGCAGTGGCAGTCTGGTACCACGTATCGAATTTACTGTCAAGACCTATCATGAAGATAGGATCCTCGGTGGAAAAAATATGGGATACCTCATGGGCTATGGTAAAAGAACAAGGGGGCATGTGTATAAAAGTCTGGATAAGCCGCTTCCTTTGCACAATTTGGCACATTTGGAAGAACAGGAATGCGATCATTTTCAGAAACCAGAGGCCGGATGCTAGATCTCTATCTTTTAGATGTGTGCAAGATATGAATCTATGGCTTAAAAATTGCTAGAGAGGCTACTGGTACGGAGCGCAGGTGAGTCCTGTCGGTTTGGACTTGGAGTAAGAGTACTGGTACGTAGCACAGGACCTGGTACCGAGTGAATGGGACGGGACAGGATAGATAGCCAATTTATAATTATTTTCGGCTTCAGCCCTATTGTAATGATGTACTGTAAATTTTGTTTTAAATGAATGCCCATGGCAGCTTCTGCCATGCTCTCAAAAAAAAAAAAAACTTTATTTGCTTCCATCTTCTATACCTTCAGTCCCTACTGAAGGTAGCAAAAAAAAAAACGCTTGATTTGTCGCCCATGAGAAATTGAGCTATTTATATGTTTTTCAATTTAAAATAATTTTGTTACCAAATACCAAAAAGATCCAATAAAACATCTTATACAACTTCTCCTAATTTGTTTGCACAGACAAGGGTACAAGTCGACAAGGCACCAAATCGATTTGTATTTTGTATGCATCCTTTCGATTTGTAAGTTGAAATCTTATCACTAACTACTATGATTTGAAAAGGGAGAGGATTATATGATGCGAACGTACTCAGGATGAAATGAAATCAGTAATAATGTGCGTGAAAGAATGTGAGAGGCAATTAGGGATTTTTTGGGTTCATATTAGTAGTAAAAGATGACATCTAAAAATGATTAGGATTATAATAGTAATGGTGCATCTTGTAGAGCTTCAGTTATCCCCCAAAAAGAGATATTTGTTTGAAGGACTTGGTCTCCTTGCATCCTAGCCCACAGAACTCTTGAGGTCATCATTTTGTGCCGCCATAAATGGGGAATTCATATCACCTCAGGCCGGATTGGCCCGGATCACTCTTAAAGGGACCCTGTGCATACCACCTCAGGCCGGATTGGCCCGGATTCTGAACTGACAGCCTGGATTTAAACTCAAATATTATGTTACCTCAGAGGATGTGCACTCATATACAGGACCCCTGACCTTATCTATGCCTCTCTGATTATTGTCCTAGCAGCTCTTACGCTGCATTGAGAAAACCCAGACCAATTCCCATACTTGATAGTTAATACTACCCAAAATCTCGTACCATCATCATACCGATCAGCACTAAATCCTATTACTTCCTGTGGTACCTTACTTCTATATGATCCTGTAAGTTTACTAGGCCAAAGGACATTATATATGAACCAAGAGTAACTAGAACCTTTGAACCGTCACCAGACAATTACTATTTGTATGTATTCCCTGAAAGGGAAAAAAAATTCATATATAGAAAGGGAAAATTGAACTGGTCATTGACATTTTCTATCCAAAAAAAAATAAGTCCATAGATACATCACAGTTGATATTAACTACAAACTTTTCTTCTCATGTAAATCAGCTCTGTGGCCCAGTAACTGGGGCATGTGTATACCATAGTATGTAACAAACGAAAGGAAAGCACAACTCAATCCGACATAAATTTTGAAGAAGATCGAGCAAAAGAAAGTGAGATAAACAATCACACCTGTAACCCCAATCACAAAAAATAACTTCAAGAGACACATCAAGGTAGGAAGGTCTCCTTCGGTGCCTTCATTAGGGAAATGTCCCGTAGACATGAAGCTAGCAAGGAGTTCATCTTTCAACCTGAATCTCTCAATCACCCAATCGGCTGATTCAGCTTCAGAACTTGGAATTTCGTCTAATTGAATGCGTTCTATGTGCATGTGTACTTCTGCTGGGTCGGTCCCAAAGACATTGTCAAGAAAGACAGGCAAGTGGTGCTTGTACGCGATAGTAACATCATAAACTGCAAAATACAAGGGAAAATATTTAATATAATATTTTTATAAGCACTCCGATTGGGTTTCATTTCTAGCCTACCCCAACTTGTTTGGGACTAAAGGCTTGGTTGTTGTTGTAATATTTTTATAAGCAATATGGTTAAATGGATTTGGTGAATAAAGTTGGATTAGACATTCAGTCTGTAGACTTTTGAACACTTAGGTCATTTATTATTTAAAAGTAAAAGTTTCTGCATTCCCGGTCCAGCATCCAAAAGATTGAAATCTCATTTATACCCTTTCAAAGCTCAAGATATTTTACACACCCCCAGAAATCCAACTTTTTTAAGAAAGGAGAGATCTAATGCAAATGATTTTTTGTGACAAACAGTGCCAACATTTTTTATTCATGCTTGAAACAACAGAGGTGTTATCATCAAAATGAAATGCATGTGAACAATTATAGTTTTTGGACTTTTCAGAAGGCATCAATGATGGACTTATAAAGCTCTTGATGCATTCCAAAATGAAGTTGAAATGACACATTATATTTCTTTTGCTTTTCTGTGCATACATTCTGTATTATTTGTATAACAAATCTAACACTTATTTTTTGTTATTTAAAACTCTGAATTGTTATTTGAGTATTAATTTTATTAGCACCGAACCCATCTGGCACCCAAACTTTTGAGCATGGATCCCATTCTCCTTCAAAATGCCATGTGTTCATTTAACTAGTTTGACTAACTTGTTTATCCCCATTGTACCTTTCAGTCTCCACAACACACTTTTTTTCCTAATAATTTTGTCTATACAAAATTAGCTGCAGCTCTCACTCTACATTTTCTTCCAAATTCCCACCGAAGAATAATATACTTGTTAAATACAATCAATAAAATGATGATCAATCAAAAAGATTTCCTAACTTCACATTTCTCAAATCCTCACTGAATATACAAATTACTTTCCATAACTTATTTCGTCATTATTATTTATTTTATTTTTTAAAAAAAAAAAAAGGCATTTACACCACCATTTCTTATTGTTTCTATTTAAATTTGCCAAAAATTGTACAGCCCCTATGTCTTCACTCAGCTTGGTGTGGACCGCAGGCTAGCTGCTGTACCAGATACTGACGGGTAACAACTGTTACAAACTCACCCCAAATACCACCAGCCACCTCCCCACTCCCCACCAAACATATTTCCAATACTAAATCAATCTATATTGTATCAAACCACATACTAAAAGAAAAGTTTTGCAATTAACAAAAGTGTACTGCATAATCTTACATTTAGTGGGGCTAATTCCAGTATACTGGGAAAAGAGTGAAGGTCCCCATAAAAAATGGAGAGAATAGGGATTTAGATTTTGAAGAGTGAAGAGTCAAGGTTTTAATTTATTGGGTAAAAAGGTGGAGGTCTTAATTCCAGTATAGTGTATCAAACCACATACTCAGCTAATGGCGTTTCTCAATTTGGAGTAACTCAACAAGACGATTCAAAGTTTGTAACTTCATGCGCTTAAGGCAAGTGGACAACAATATATTTCCAAACAAAATATGTACAAACATGTGACTTTCAAAAATAAGTGCACAAATTAGGGAATTTACTAACCTTGTCCATCTCTTCTAACAGCTTGAAAAGCAATATACTTTTTTCGAAGAAAAAAGTCAAGTACAGTTTATATGGAATCTAAATATCAACATGCAAAAGCTCAGAAGAAAGCACACTCTGACTCTTTCAAATCCCCTCAACAAAATTCAACAAATTAAATTGGTGAAAAATAAAACGGCAAACTAACCTGCATCCAAGGAGCTCCTTAACTCCTCTACACAAAAGCTGAAACCCCTTGTCTTAGGAAGGAGAACGTATTTCAAAATGGGCAAACCGTTTTCAATGGCATACTCTTGGCTTTTAATGCACTTCTGTTCACTGAAATAAGGCACAAATAATAAAGTATTCTTTAGTAACACGTAAAAGGATCAAGGTATTAAATCCAGTGTTTATGAACTACAACAAAAGTTCAAAATAAAAGTAAAAAAGGCACAGTCTGGTAGTTTCTACAATCCAAATTGCATCCTGTTATATACAACAATGTGCAGTTAGTAACGAATTCACATCACCCCCGGTACCGTAATAGGGAATCTTTTACAATTACTTGATCTGGACCGTTCTTTTTAACTTGGCACGAATCTCAAAGCCCAATAATTCTGCCCCCTCCGTCAGCCCGAATCCCAAAGCGGCTGGGAGTTAATCTCAAACCGTAAAGTGAAGGGAATCTTTTACAGTACCGGGGAGGATATTTGCCCAGTTAGTAGAACATGAGCAATAAAGGAGCAAATGGCAGCAATTATAAAACTAATTCGTGCTGGTTTATGGTTTTTGTAGTTCCAAGAAAATTTCAGCTTAATTTCTATTGGTACGATTACTTCATAAAAGAAATAACAGAAGTAACAAATGAAACAGCAAATTACGTGTAATCAGTGCCTTCAGGAAAAAGGGCAAGCCACATAGGATACCTCCGATCTTTGAACCTTTCAAGATGGTTCCTCATAATTTCCTCATCAATCTCCCATCTCCTCTCCACTGGCACAAACTCCATGATATGAAAAGCCCAGCTGAACACAGGCAATTTCATCAAACTACTCTTCAAAATATACTTCAACTGCCCCAACCGCCCCTTTCTCAGTGCCAGATTCCACATATACATCCAATCAACCTCAGTTCTGTGGTTGGCGAAAAGCAAAACCCGTTCCTTTTTGGGCACAGTTTGACCCGAGAAGATCACCTTGGTCTTGTTGATTTTCTCGAAAAGGCAAGGCCAGAGAGAGAGCCATGTGCCAAAGAAAAAAGATGTCGCCTTACGGCTGTACCTTACGCTAACCAAGCGTAAGAATAGAGCAGTGGCAGGGCCACAATATACTAACAAGAGGAATGCAGTTGAGAGTATGATGAATAGGCAGAGAATGCCTCTTATTCGTCTCAGTGGTGTCAAGGGCCGGTGATGCGGCGGGTCATTCAGACTGACGGTGGGACCTTCAGTGAGGGGATGCTTCCCGTTGATTTTTTGTTCTTGTTTATAAGTGTTACCATTCATTTTTCCACAGAATCAAATCAAATCTCGATCTTTTTCATAAATTAACCGTCCATTAGGGAACCTAGACAATTCATAAATATATATAACTGTCATCAGAAATTAAATAAGGTTAGAAAAAAAAAACCATATTTTGATCTACAAACAACATAAATTTCTACAAACAGCATATTTTGATCTACAAACAACATAAATTTCTACATCAAACTAACAATAATTAGATCCAGATACGGCATGAGGGGTTGGCCGCCTCCCTATTGTTTGTTTGTGATGTATCTTACCTTAAACTTAGGAGCAAAAATCCATTGTTGCTTTCGTACAGTGATTTGGAAAATCTATCGGCGGTTCTCCAAACCAACTGGCCGTGTTTTGCGCAAAAGAACGCTTGAATCGGAAGAGACTCACCGTCCAAGTTACGCCGACTCTTCTTGTAGTTCGTTAGTGACCCACTGAATTCTTCAAATTTGATGTTTCACCGATTCGATTATTCAATGGCAAAGGAAGATGGATGTGAATTGGGTGGGATTGGTGGTCGAAAGAGAGATTTGGATGTAGGCAGCGTTCAATTATGTTATGTTACTTGGAAAGCGTCTGGCGGTCTGGGTAAATGAGGTGAACTGAGGAAGAGATATTTATTTGGGTGTGTGTGGGGAATTCACATCCTGCCCGGTCCTGCCCGGTACCGTAATAGGGAATCTTTTACAATTACTGGATCTGGACCGTTACTTATAACTTGGCACGAATCTCAAAGCTCAATGATACTGCCCCGGCATTAGCCCGTATCTCAAAACGGCTGAGAGTTAATCTTAAACCGTAAAGTGAACGGAATCTTTTACAGTAATGGAGAGGATACTTATCCGTGTGTGTGGGATATATATTGATAATTAATTAGTTTGATAATATTAATAGGAGAAAAAAAATTTATACCCATCACTTTGTATTCAGTATTTAAGTATTTACTCAAGCTAATTCGATTAGCTTCTAAATAATCAAACGGTCAAACTTCTAAGTACCAACCTAAATAATAATGATTTCTAATCCCTGGTTTCTGTAGACTTCTGATTTCTAATAAATGACTCAGCTTCAGAACTTGGAATTTCGTCTTAATTGAATGCGTTGTATGTGCACGTGTACTTCTGCTGGGTCGGTCCCAAAGACATTGTCAAGAAAGACAGGCAAGTGGTGCTTGTACGCGATAGTAACATCATAAACTGCAAAATACAAGGGAAAATATTTAATATAAAAATATTATATAAGCATTCCGATTGGGTTTCATTTAGGGCTGCACAAAAAATTGCGTAGTTCGTAATTCGATTCGAGTTTGATTAGAAAAAGTTCGTAAAAATTTGATTCAAAATTGAATTCGTTCGAAATTAATTCAAATCAAACTTAGTTCAAAATTAATTCCAACCAAACTCAAACAGGACCTAGTTCGTTCGAAATAGGTTCGCAAACCAAACTTAGTTCAAAATTAACTCAAACGTGAACAGTTAATTTTCGTTGATAATGAACTTTAATGTTTTATTTAGGATAATATTTAGATTTGTAATAATTCTAAGACTTTGGTGATTGTTCTGTACTTCTATTGATAGTTAAATTGTACTTTGAATACTTTGGATATTTGAAAACTTTAGTGATGTTGCTCCTGTTGGCTATTTAGAAAACTTTGAATTATGTGATTGTACTGAACTTTGATTGATTGTACTAAACTTTGGTGTTTAATATAAATTTTGGTATTTGTAATGAACTTTGATATAAACTTTGGTGTGATGTGTAATTAGAATTCAAATGCCTGAGTTTTTATTGAAGTGCTGTAATTTCGAACTATGGCCCAGCCATAAGTCATAACTCTTAAGTCGTAACAAAGTTCGTAAAAGTTCGAAATTGAGTTGGTAAAAAGTTCGATTCGAAATTGAGTTCGTTCGAAATTAATTTAAATCAAACTCAAACTGGAGGTAAGTTCGATTCGGTTCGATTAGTTTGCAGCCCTAGTTTCATTTCTAGCCTACTCAATTTGTTTGGGACTAAAAGCTTGGTTGTTGTTGTAATATTTTTATAAGCAATATGGTTATATAGATTTGGTGAATAAAGTTGAATTTGACATTCAGTCTGTAGACTTTTGAACACTTAGGTCATTTTATTATTTAAAAGTAAAAGTTTATGCATTCCCGGTCCAGCATCCAAACTCGATCTTATCCTAAAAGAAGAAAACGGATGGCGATTTCGGGTGGGGATGGATCTAATGATTTATAAATAGGTGGTAGGAAAAACACAAATTGGATCTTATATATGGAATTTTGTTGGGCTAGTTGTTATTTATCTTTTGGTAATGATGATATAAAACAAATATATATATATATGTATAGCTTAAAAATCAAAATTCTTATAATTGGAATATTTTTATTAAGCATAAAAAATAGTTAAGTTTAAATTACTGAAACTTTAAATTTCATGATGAGCCAAACCGAGAGTTATTAACAATCAACTTGCTCGTGCCAAACCGAGACGAGCCAGCTTGTTAATTATTCTTTTTTTCATGATGTGAGCCGCATATATTCTGGACCGGGTGAACAGTAAAAACATCACTTGGGTAACATAATTCACAACCTACAAAAGCTATATTGCCTTCTACCCGATACAAGGTTAACATCACTTGGGTAATTAATTAGTGGGCCAGTGACACAACTAACTTAGGCCTAGTTACGGTCATATCTGTTTATTATAAGGAGAGGTTTCTAAATTTACTGAAATGAAAAAGAAAAACCAGATCTGAATAAATGTGGAATCCTTCACAAGTATTTTCTAATTATATTAAAGTTGAATGATCTAGTTGCAAAGCCAAAGGAATATTCAGATTGCAAACAGCCGACCGGCTTCTTTGTCTCTAGCCTTGCTGATTTTGTGATTTTTCAACTTTAATATAATTAGAAAATCTGGATTAGAAAGGCCTTTCTATATTACCAGTCTTTCCTCGGGGAGACACGATACCCGTACCGGCCATAGTGGTATCAACCCCATTCTTCTTTTTCTTCTTCCTCGGCTCCCAGGAGTTATCAAAAAACTGAACCTTCTTTCTATTTCTCGGACTCTGTCCCTTTGCCAATGAATTTTCTTCTCTAATACCAAAAGAAACTAAAATGTCAGTGCATATTATTTTTGCATTTTGAAGATAACTAGCAATTGAAGCGATATACTCCTGTTACGGATGAATTATTTTGGTGATATATCTTCCTTCATATTTTGCAAGCAGAAGTATCCGTTGATACCGCAGCAACAGGCTATCTAGGTGGTTTGAATAAAGCGGTCTTAGAATACCTATTCCCAAGATATAACCATCTTAGAATATAGTGGAGAACTTTTTCATTACTTATAGATGTTCCCTACATATAACCATCTTAGATATAACCGCATCGATTCTTTTCACCACTACATATTTTCAGTTTATAACTGATATGGTGGTTCAGTTTTATACCTCTCCATGCTATAGTGATTCAGTAGTTTATAACTGGTGTAGCAAAATAAAAGGGTAAAGACGATGCTATGGTGATTCAGTAGTTATAACCAGTAGTTTATAACTGGTGTATCTATTTATAGGCGATGTGTGAGAGAATAATTCCACCGAATCTTTAAGTCGCGGAACGAATCTTATTGTGCGAGAGAATTTTATTGTTCCAATCAACATAGAGTACACCAATCAATAGGAACGAATCTTCAAGTCTCAATCAACATAGAGTACACCTATCAATAGGAACGAATCTTCAAGTCTCAGTACACCAATTCCGCCACCGAATCTTATTGATTGTGGTAAAGACTGAATTGGAGTACACCAATCTTATTGTGTGAGAGAATAATATTGGAGAATAATTCCAATCAACATAGGTTCAAGTCGCGGAACGAAGGTAAAGTCGAATAGTCGCAGTTTATCTCAAGTCCCATGTGCATTTGTATGCACGTGAATTTTATTTCTAAGAATATAAATTATAATAAATTATACAAAAAGGTAATCTATTTTATAGTTATAATTTTGGATGTTGAGTTACTGTTCACCTACGGTAACATTTCTATTATTAACCGTTGGATCTGAATTCAACATTTCTCAGCGTCCATCTCCTTTCAGCGACACGTATCTGTTTTTGTCGTCTCTGCATTTCGCTGCTTAAAATTTCAAGTGAATGTCAATTTTCGATCAATTTTATTGTCGTAATTAAATGTGGTCCAAACCATAATGATAGCAACGGCCATAAGAAGGACTTAAATATAGTTTCCAACAACACCCGCACTAGGTCTTCTAGACACAACTCCATTTATTAAGCAATTATAATTTTCTGAAAATAAATAAATTACACTTTGTATGATTGTATCTGCATATACTGTAAATAATATATTAAGAGATTTGTTCATCGCACCATAAGATTTTGGCTGGGCTCAGGCTTCGATTGGAATCTTTTGTGATGTAGCTACTATCAACAATTTAAAAAAAAAAAAATCTTTTGTGATAATTATTATTTCATTTATAATTTTCTGAAAAAAAAAATTACACTTTGTAAATGCTTAGCTTATAATTATATTGTCTTTCCATTTGATGAGTGATACATGCACTCTTTGCCGGAACCAATTTGGGTCCGATGCCCATCGGACTCAAAGTGAGTTCGATGGGTTCTATGACCATATGATCAGTAATTTTCAAAGTGGCTTAATAAATAGTAAAAAAATTTCAAAAAATGTAAAATTTGGTCTCCAAGTATATTTTAATATAGATTGAACATCTAACGGTTTTGATTTGTTTTTTGAACATCAAACACTAAGATATGCTCCCGGAAGCACCTCGCCGAAATGCTTCCCGAAGCACATTAGCCATACTCTATATATATATATATATATATATATATATATATATATATATGAGCTTGGCTACTATGCTTATATAAGCAAAAGCCCACATATGCTTATAACTCATTTTTGCGTTTCCAATGTTCAAATGGTCGATCCGACCATTCATCTTGTTCTCCATATTAATATGTGCTTGGAGACTAAATTTTACATTTTTCTGAATTTTTTTTACTATTTATTAAGCCACTTTGAAAATTGCTGATCTGGGTGAACAGTAAAAACAGTGTTTCCAAAATTCTGGACCACCAGATCAGAAACTTTCAAAGTGGCTTAATAAATAGTAAAAAAAATTCAGAAAAATGTAAAATTTAGTCTCCAAGCACATATTAATATGGAGAACAAGATGAACGGTCGGATCGACAATTTGAACATTGAAAACGCAAAAATGCTCATTTAAGCATATGTGGGCTTTTGCTTATATAAGCATAGTAGCCAACTCTCTCTCTCTCTCTCTCTCTCTCTCTCTCTCTCTATATATATATATATATATATATATATATATATATATATATATATATATATAGAGACTGGCTAATGTAATAACGTTAGAACTTCGGCCGAAGTTATAACGGGTCACTTTTTGCAATTTCAAAATCCAAACAACCCATCCGAACCGTTCAACATGTTCTCTATATTGAAATGTGCTTGGAGACCAAATTTTACATTTTTTGGAATTTTTTTGCTATTTATTAAGCCACTTTGAAAATTTCTGATCCAACGGTAAACAGTAAAAAACAGCCAAATTTTCTGGACCACCGGATCAGAATTTTCAAAGTGGCTTAATAAATAGCAAAAAAATTCCAAAAAATGTAAAATTTGGTCTCCAAGCACATTTCAATATAGAGAACATGTTGAACGGTTTGGATGGGTTGTTTGGATTTTGAAATTGCAAAAACGACCCGTTATAACTTCGGCCGAAGTTCTAACGTTAGCACATTAGCCAGTCTCTCTCTATATATATATATATATATAGCTTAACAATCAAAATTCTTATAATTGGAATATTTTTGTGAAGCATAAAAAATAGTTAAGTTCAAATTACCGAAACTTTAAATTTCATGATGAGCACCGATAGTTATTAACAATCAACTTGCTCGTGCCAAACCGAGACGAGCCAGCTTGTTAATAACTCTTTTTTTCATGATGTGAGCCGCATATATTCTGTACCAGTGAGAGAGATGTAGTTACCTAGTAAATGGTAACACTTGTCTGAAGAGAACTAAAAAAATGGTGATGAATAACATTTTAATTAACTAAATGAGAATATTTTGAAACAAATGTCATGTGAAGAAAGCTACTGTAGTCAGGAAGGGCGGAAAGCCACGACAAGCACCACTACTTTTTCATTTTTCTCATGTGTTAGTGGAATATGTGTGGATAGAGTGGAAAAACGTGCCGTGCTGTGGTGTGACTTTGGTCTCGTGCTGTGTCGTACCATGACCAAGTTAATTTTTCACGTGTCGTGCTGTACCGTGACCAAAATGTCAAGGGGTGGTCAAAGCACGTGAATGGTCACGCCACGTGAGTCACGCCGTGTCTGAACGTGCCGTGACCATACGTGACTCGCGTGACTATTTAATCATAATTAAGGTTAGTTTATTCAAGATTTACCATTAAATCAATATCTAATGGTCTTAATTACACGTGACTCGCGTGATTATGTGTCGTGCCGTGACTAAATCTTTCACGTGTCGTGCTGTGCCAAAGTTTCAAAAGATGGCACGACAAGCGAATGGTCACGGCACGGGACACGCGAGTCACGGTACGTAACTAACATGCGTGCCGTGCCGTTCCGTGACAGAGCCGGCTCCATCGTGCCATTTTTCCCACTCCGTGTGTTGTTGCTTGCTCGGTTTTTTCTTTTCATGACGGACATGTTTTTTTTGAGTAAAATTTGAAAAAAAAAAAAAAAATTTAAGCAAAGATTGAAAATCAAATCACTTAATTATTTAATATTTACAAGAAAAAAAATTATTCAAATTTGGAACCTACTGGTAAACATGTTACAAAAAAATTGTAAGAGTACATAAAAACATCCGTCTAAGTTGTAAATCTAGACTTTATCTATGAACACAAGTCCTTTCACAAAAAAAAAAATTAAGCTTCATAAATATCGGACCTTAATAGTTTTTTCAATGTAAATTTTTTAGCTTTTTATTATAATTAGTCCGTCGGCATCACAATTTATGACAATTAATTAATATACTCAACTAGTCAACTGTTTACAGCGGCATAAAAATATATTAACAAAGAGGGAAATAAATCTGCTGTTATTCTTGAGGAATAACAAGAATATTCCAATCCCAGCTGTTGATATTGATTGAGATTTACGCATAAAAAATGTGAACAGTTCAAATCGGAATAACAAGTTTCTGTTATTCCTCGAGAATGACATCAGATTTATTTTCAACAAAGAGACGTCGATGAAATTATATTTTATCATTCAAATCCGCCATCTTTGAAAAGATTCTGACAACAACCACAATAATGCAACAACTGTCAAAAGAGAACATTGAGGAATACAATAATCAAATATATCTAATTAGATAATCAATTAATATCGTTATACAGCTCTTCTTGATATTTTTGGAACCATCTTTACAATTGTCTAATTCTTTTATCTTATCAGACCCCAAAATTATATAAAATTGTATGAAGTTATTTATATAGGAATCATTATTTCTATTTTTTTCCCTTAGTTGTAATTCCTATGAATTTAGGAATTATTTTATAAATATGTTTGTACACCATTCTTTTAACAATGTTTCAATTAAAATATTAGAAATTAATGCATGATTTGTAAAATGTAATTTTACCTCTTAATGTTAAGATACATATTTTGTTGTTTTATCAAACATGCTTTAGAAAATAGTAGAACAATAATTTTTTTTATTATTGAATTGCATTTTTTTAACTTTCTTAAGAAAATATACTATTAAATTAGTTTAGTTAACTATAATTTACTTCTTCTTTTTGTTTATATTATCGAATCATTTTAATTTATACACTTATTGTCATACCAAAATCTTTAATCTATTAAATATTCCCCAAAAAAATGTAGCTTCTTTAATTGTACACTTCTTGTCATACTTTGTTATGTTTTATTAATGCTATTTGTTTCATTGTTGTAATATTTCCCTTTGAATTGTATATATGTTGATTTCTTATTGACTGCATTTATTATATGTTTATTTATATTAATTTTTAATTAAACTTATTCACGTTGTTTTATTTGTATTATTTTTTCGATGTTCTTCATTATTTATATAACATTTATTGATTATATATTTCGGAGAATTTTTCATTTTTTCTTATTTGTTTCCTGTCATAGAAACATTCGTAGTCATAATCAAAATACTATATCATATGATAATTTACTATCCCAATTATAAACACTTATGCATTTTGGATGAAGGCTTAAGTTAGTGAGAATAATGAGCTAATTTAAATATAAAATTGTAAACTAATTCAACTTTTGATTGATTTATAAAAGACAAGCAAAAAATAATTATTTTTTACTAATCCAAACGCTATTTTTCGCCTCATCCAAACGTATTGTCAACTCCGTCAATTTGGGTCCGATGCCCATCGGACTCAAAGTGAGTTCGATGACCTTCGATCTGCTTTAAAATTTGTGCCCGCATCTTTCGCATCTACTTTAAAATTAATGCACACGAATCTTAAAGTGGATCGGACGGTCTCGAACCCATCGAACCCAAATTTGAGTCCGATGGACATCGGACCCAAGCTGTTCTCATTGTCAACTGAAATCAATCGAAGCAATACGAAAAATCATTCCTAGTGAACAATATAGTAATGTTTATGGCCCACGAAGAATAGTTCAGATGATACTCCCACCCTCAGCCCAATAAAAATTAAAAGAGTACCAAACTTACAAAGCCCAAAATACAATTTAATAGGAGTCGTCTTGCATCGTGGTCCAGTTACTTACTCCTCCATTATACCGAAATTTTTATTTATACCATAATAATAAAAAAATAAACCAAAACACTCCCGTTTGTTGAAATTTGAATTTTACCCAGGCTGCCAAACCATTTAACGGCCCAAAAGATTGGGGCCGCCAATTGGCCCTGCGTCCTCATCCTAGAGACCTCCAAATTAAATAACGGCCTCATTTTTTTTTGTTTAGCACAGAGAACAAGGATAGTTTAGATTGAAATTAGGGCCCCATTCGTTTTTGTTTTTTAGGGCACAAATAACAAGTGGGTCCCATCACAAAAATAGTTTTTGTTCTCATATGTAAAAAAAAAAAAATTGGGTCCGCTAATCCATTGGGAGGCCCCTAGACTAGGGCCGCAGGACCAATTGGCGCCGAGGCCTTTGCACACCCAAGTGTAGAAGGGATTGTTTTTTGAGACTTTTGAGAGCTTTTCATGTGGAGAGAGAATTCACATTTGGTGGATGCCAATGGAAGGGTTAATGAGGCGGGAGGAGGTTTCTTGAGTTGAAAAAAGAATGGCTTTCAAATTTTGATGGAAGGATTGATGCGACGGGTGGCTTTTGGGTTTAGAGGATACCATGGAGGTTACAATGCAGAGGTGACATTACCGTCGGGGGAGATAGTGGTTCGGTCTTTTAATGTGGAGAACGGGGAAACTCCTCTTGTAGTGAGTATAAGCTTGTAAATGTTGTGTTTTAATTGAAGAGTGTTTGTTGCTTGCAATATTACTGGCTGGATGCAGTGCAAAGGTTAATTGTGAAAAATTATTTTGTTTTTCTTTTCATTTCTCACCGAGAATAATTTGAAGAGCGTTAAAATAGTAATATTTCATAATTGAGAAAAGTTTCTTTCTTAAAAGTCTTTTATGTCACGCCATCTTTTAAAAAAAATATTTTAAAATTTGAAAGATAAATATGGAATTCAAAGTGTTAATATTGTTTTTTTTATCATGAGCATGCATTCACACAAGATTTTATGATGTTTGAAAAGTCAAAACTTCATTAAAAATTAATCTATCATAATTTATTAGTTTGGTCCATTTTTTTACCACTTGATCTGGTATAAGATAATTAAATATTAAAACTTAAAAATTTAAAGTTAATTATTTCTGTCCGGGACTATATATATATATATATAGAACTAGTTGAGAATTTAAAAAAAAAAGACTAATGTTAAATTTTATCTATGGAGCTGGCATATCGGTCAAATAATTACACAGTAATGACATTACTGACAATTTGAAAAATAAATTTGACCTATATTAATCAATAAAATTACTGTTATTAATTTTACTCGTAATTAATTCCAATTAAAAAGTTACAATCTGGACAAAAATAAGCGGCTTGATTGTTGATTTGTTGGTGCCTATAATTAAAAGAGTATTTAAGAAGCAAGAGAGGAGAAAGGTTTTTAAGTTATAACTTGAGTTTAAACTTAAGTGCCAGCTGAAAAAAATTCAACTCATTTACCAATAAAAAACAAATACTACAATTCTCAAGTTATCCGAGTTCAACAGAGAAATTAATACCACACATGCATTGCCCAAACAAGCAATTTTAATTACCCATCATAAGTTCCATTACTGGACTTGTATCAATTTTAACTGTGCAGTGTAATTTTCTTAGAAAAGAATGAAGAATCAAAAGAAATATGCTGGAAAGAAAGCAGAAAAAGCCAGCTCCAGAAAAATTTAAACCACATCAACAGATGAAAGGATAGTCGACATGCTTATCGGTGCAGTAAAGCCCGGGTTTCTGCGTGAACCCCTGTTTAGCCAGCAACTTGCGCACACTCAACACGAGATCTTGATTGGTCACTTGGCCATCACTCTCTGCAATCAATGCCTGAATAGCATTGCTGCATGCACCATATGCCCCCTGTGGCGAATTCGCATCTGCAGAAGTTTGATCTGACTGGCACCCGCTAATCAGCACCCCGTTATTTGGGAGATTTTTCTTAGTACCCGCATACACTTCCGTCTCGCTTTCGACTTCCTCCTCCTCATCCTCCTCTTCGTCTTTGAATTTGAGCACTTCTTGTGCAATGCCACTGAGAAGGCCCATGATGCCACCATGGCCACTCCCGCCCTGATTAAGGCGGCCTTCTTGGAACCGTTTGAAAAATACTTTCATAAACTTCTTGAACTTCGGGCTTGCATCCTTGCCGAACAGGTGATACAGGGTCGGCCTAATGTTGCCCACATCGACATCTTCTTTCCCGGTTTTTTCTTGCAGCATCTCAATCAGTGTTGATAAAGGGAGGGAGCGGTTTTTTACAGGACCATCTGAGTTCTCTTGGTCTTCCACCTATAATTCTTAAATACATGATTGGTTTGTAACAGTACACTAAATTTTTGTTTGATAAGTTGATTATGATATGTTACTGAGGGATTCTGAAAACAAATGATAAAGATAAAAAAAAAAAAGTAATTTTGTAATAATTCATATTAATAGTAAATATTATCTTACTAAAAGTTATGAAGTAGTCCTAAAAGTAAAGCAATTTTTTTTATCGGTTCTTATTTGATCGAATGGTTAAAATAACTGTTGAAAAATAATAAATAGAGTACTAAAGATTATTCTCTAACTGTTTATGTTAATATTAGAATTTGAACTACTTAGAAGTTACTATATATACCTCCTCGAGTTCATAGCTGGAGCTATGGTGCCGGCGGTGGAGTAATTCTTCAGGGATGTCAATTCCTCTAGACTGGAAAGCATCTTTCACCTTCCCCTTCAAAAAGGATCGGAAGCCTCCCGGGGAAGACTCTGAGTTCGATTCTTCCCTGTTTAACTTAGTGCTCTCGCCGATCTGTTCCTTGGCACTGTCAAGCAAGCCACCGCTGTGGCATGAGTCGGATACAATGGTCATTACGCAACCATCTGGCACTTTCAGCACCAATTCTTTGAAATCTTGGTCTGAGAAAAAACAACAGGTTGCTGTGTTAAAGCTCATGAACAAAGTCAAATAAGCATCAATCCTTCGGCAGAAAATATATTTATATATCTCAAAAATATATCCACTGAAAAAGGCAAATGCAATCTTAAACCAATTGCAAGTAGAAAGAATGAACAATATGTACGGCGACAAAATTCCAAATTTTAACAAAAATTTACCAGTAATGAGATTCATATCACAGGGGACAATGCACTCGTCATATCCTGTATCATCATCATCTCCAGTCTCAGCCGGAAGCCGCGTCCCATGCCCGCTATAATGAAAAAATAAATAGTCCCCCGGCTCGGCCGAACCGACTAGATTACTCAATTCACGCCTTATATTCACCCCCGTTGGTTGTTTAAACTTGGAATCAGTGTCAATAAGCACCACGATATCCTCCTTCGCAACCCATACCGGTCGATCAGGCTCTTGTACATGCGATTGACATCATTGATGCATCCTTTCAGCTCGGCTTTGGTGCCGGGATAGTTGATGCCCACAAGAAGAGCTTTCTTCCCCATTGTTGAGAATTTGATCAAAGATCTCAAGAGAGAGAATTTGGAACTGAAAGGTCACAAAAATGGAGATGATCAGAGAAGTCGTCGGCTCTACAAGGGTTGGTTACTATGATTGAAGGTAAGTGGATTGGCACCTTGGATGGTGTTTTTGTTAACTATTTCCTTCTTTCATTATTTTTTTATTATCTTTCTTTATTTGTTTGTCCATTCATCCATTGACTGTTAATTTCTGGGGAAGGTCTCATGATCTGTTTTTGCTCTGTCATTGACCACTTTTGCAAACGTGGAAAGGGAACGTTTGATTGGTTCAGTACATGCTGGGCTGTCTTTTTCAAGGATGACTTTTATTTTCTCCATTTTCTTTGAAAGGGACATGTCCGTTTCCATGAATATTACCTCCATTGCGCAGTCTAGCTTGTTGGGCCTAATATGAAACAGAGTACTTTTACGCAGTCTAAGGCCTTCACAACCAATTTGTCGTATTATAGGCCCTGGATGAACTAGGCCTCTGCTCAATCCTAAAAACAACAGTCCGTATCCTCTGAGGTAACATAATATGCCAAATTGGTTGTGAAGGCCTTAGACTGCGTAAAAGTACTCTGCTTCAGATTAACACGCAGTGACTTTGGTCTCGTAGTTCATCCAATTTGACATATTATAGGCCTGGATGAACTAGGATTGAGTTAGTGACTAACACGCCGTGACTTTGGTCTCGTGCCATGCCGTGCCGTGACCAAGTTAATTTTTCACGTGCCATGTCGTGCCGTGACCAAAATATCAAAGGGTGGTCACGGTACGCGAATGGTCACGCCACGTGAGTCACGCCGTGCATAAACGTGCCGTGACTATAGTGACTCGCGTGACCATTTAATCATAATTTAGATTAGTTTATTCAAGATTCACCATTAAATCAATATCTAATGGTCCTAATTACATGTGACTCACGTGACTACGTGTCGTGCCGTGCATGACGGAATCTTTCACGTGCTGTGCCGTGCCAAAGTTTTAAAAGATAAACACGGCACGCGAATGGTCACGGCACACGCGAGTCACGACACATAACTGACACGCGTGCCGTGCCGTGCCATATGTGACAGAGCCGGCTCCGCCGTGCCATTTTTCCCACTCTACCTACGGGTTTGAAATTAAAAAATACTTTTATTTAGATTCCGGACGGTCGGATCAGAATTTGCATAAATATTAAAAGAGGTCACATGCATTTTTATTTAGATCCGGACTATCTGATTAAAATTTAAATCAATCCGGTCCGAGGTAAAATGCACGAGACTCTTTTAATATTCATGTAAATTATAATCAAACCGTCCGGATCTAATCATAAATATTTGTTACCTTAGATCATATGAATTCAAAAAACAAATGCTTGCAAGGCTGGATCAAGCATATTTTATTAATTCGGATTTGTTTTGAAATGGTAAATATGAACGGTTCATTTTGTTCTTTTTCTAAGTTAACAAATTCATGTCAAAATGTTAAAATTTGAATTCGTCTTATACAAAATTAAAACAAAGAAAAAATCGATGATGTAAAATAATCATATTAAACCGACCATTCGCAGGTCAAATATTTTCTAAGTTAACAAATTGATGTCAAAATGTTAAAATTTGAATTCGTCTTATACAAAATTAAAAGATAAGAAATAAACAATGATATAAAATAATCATATTACATCGATAATTCACAGGTCAATTTGTGTATGATATTCAATTTTGACATGAGTTTGTGTATGATTATTAATTTGTAATTTTAGACTTTTATCGGTGGATATATTTTTTTTCTTTTAAAAATCTTCTGAAATTCTGTAATATTACCTCCCCTTTCCTTTAGAATATCAACAATCAAATAATTTGTGATCTATAAGAAATTAAGAATTGATAAAACATGTGGATTTAATATCCGATAGCTTATTAAATTACAATTATGTGATCGGATGAGGACACTTATGTTGAAATTCCATGTAAATCTAACCAAATTCAAATTCAAAATTAACTGGATCTGTTATGGAAAAAATAATATAATATATTAAACATATCGCAAGATTATTTTTTAGTCATATGTATCATATATATAAGAAGTAATTTAATTACAATTATACATGTGTCAGTTTATAAGAAAAAATTATGTTTATAATTTGTATTTTTATTATGAAGTAAAATAATTTTAAAATCGATGTATACTAAGATAATGAATACGAATTTATATTTGTATTTGTATAAACTAAATAATTATATGTTCAATCACACCATATATGTATTGTGTAATTTTGTACATTTTGATTAAAAATTATCCGGTTTTACGGTGCATTTGGATTGGGAGTGGGGTTGGCGAGGTTAGCGGTTAACTTCAAATTCGAAATAGCCAGTAATTCAACATTTCAATGGGTTAGCGGAATAGCAGTTAATTTCGAGATAACTCAAGTATTCGGAACATCTATTTTTTCATCCAAATACATAATAACAAGCTAAGTTTTGTTTTTCCGAAGCATAGTGACAAATCAATAGTTCGGGTTCGGTTCGGCGAGGTCAAAAATTTGTGATTCTCCTATAATTCGGAAATTATTCGTAAAAAAATTTGAATTTTTTTTGCATTTTTTCACGTTTTTATCGCGTTTTGATCACGAATAATTCGTCAACTCGCATTTTATACGCGTTTCATTCGCGAATAAAACGTATTATATGTTTTTCTGCGTTTTATTCGGAGTTCGGTTTAGTAACGTCGAAAAAACAAATTATATGCGAATTATACGCATATCTTATCACTATGTTCCGAAGCTAATCCAAACTTTTTGCTATTCCGAAACTATCCAAACGCACCGATGAACTTATATTCCAATCACGACATTCTTATTGAATATGAATTAGCACAAGCATCTAATAAATATTTAATAAATTCCAATTTAGATCATAGTAGAATTCAATTTGAATATGATCCTTTAAAAATCGTAGATAGTTGGATGATTCGATTGTTTGACAACCATATTCAACTCAATAATTGTCATGCATGTATGAATTTGTATTTTAAATTCTAACTTTTGTTCTATCATATGACACACACATTGACGAGATTTAATGTATGATTTACTATTAATTTATGTTAGAAATTGTTTTATTTTATTGAGAAACAATATAAAAAACTATAGATTTATTGAACTTTCAAATGATCATGTCCCAGAATAGTTTGCATGCATGATTACATCTTGTTTAGTTATGCTAAGCATGACATACCTAACAATTAAGTAACAACTAATAATTAGAAAGAGGATGGTTGCTTAACTAACAGTAACATGCATATATGCAGTTCCATTTCCATAGAAAAAGAAGGGACAGTTGCAACATCAAAGAAGTGGAGCTAAAGAAATGAAAGAGAGCACATGACAAGATTCCTGTGTACAGTTGTATGTATGTATACTCGATCGGTTATCTGTCAAGCAAAGTAATGATACCAAACTCCAGCACCAACATTCTGTCAAAATTCACAACACCTTTTAGCCTAGGGGTGCAAACGGATCGGATATTAGACGGATACAGATGCGGATCGGATATTAAACGGATATGGATATGGATATCCGCTTTTTATAATAGTGAATTATATAAATTTTTTCATAATATATATTAAACTATATGATATATTTTTACTATTCGGATACGGATAATTAAAATTTAAAACCATATCCGTATCCGTATCCGCACGGATATTCGGATATTTGGATATCGGATATCCATATCTAATTTTCAGATACGGATACGGATCCGGATACTTTCTTATAATATCCGACCCGTTTGCACCCCTATTTTAGCCAGTCCAAATGCCAAAATTTTTAAAGTTAGCACCAAAAATAATAATAAACCAAAAAACCACTATTTTTGGAAAATTCTAAATCTACCATGGCCGCACCGGTGTTCTGCGGCCCCATTTTTCCAGGACCGCAGAATGCCGGTGCGGACCCTGAAACAGTGGTTTTTTAGTTTATTATTTTTTGGAATGCTAACTTTAAAAATTTCGGGTCCAAATGAACTAGTATTTTGATTTTTCGACTTTTTTGGCATGATAACACCTGAAACCCCACTGGAAATTAAGTCATATTAACTTTATTTTTCTTTTACTTAATTATTTTTCAGTAATCTAAAGGTAGTGAGCCTTTCAAAAAATTACAAGACAATATAAATTATCTAACAAATAGGACACTAGAATAATTTGTTTTAAAACCGTAGAGATATATACACACACACATCGGAGTAGATAATCATAATCATAATTTTATACAATCGAACAACTAATTAAATAAAAAGGATACATACACATTTTGTTCTTAGTGACATCAACTGAACAATGTATATATGATTCAATAAGAATTTGATTGTTTGATTATAGATCATCTTAATTTCAGAAGAAGAAAAAAAAACAGTTCTCTATATATATCTCTCCATTTTCTTACGTAAAATTAAGCTTACGCACAGGTCTATTGAAAATCACAGGGACTCAAATTCAACTGCTATTTCGGTCTGTGTGTATAATTTTATGGAAACAAATCAGCTGAAATTCCGAAACCAATGAACAGAACTCCTGAAATTCCTGCAATCCAAATCCAGCTATCGAATTTTTTTCGAGAACACATCTCGAAACAACTAGTTTTTTCTTGCACAGATCTCAGAACAGTTCAACGGCTGGATTCGGATTGCAGGGATTTCAGGTTGAACAGTAACTGATCTCGGATTTCAGCAGATTCGGATCCTAATTTTATATGGTTGTACGTGACTTCAACAAGTTTTGTCTTTTTTTTAATTCTTGGGGGTTGGGGCACTGTTTTAGAAGGTATTTAGAGCGTGCATCCAAATTTAATTGAGAATATATCTGACATCCAATTTTCAAGCAAGTACAAAACAATTTATATTCATTTAAAAGTTTCTAGAAATTTTTATATTACAAAATATCTGACATGTACGATCAAACGGTATATTATATGATTTTGGGAGTTCTTCTCTGGTTTTTTATTTTTTTATTTTTGCCAGTGATATTACCATTGACAACCCAAAGAGTACTGAAATCCAAGCTTGTAAGCTGTCACTGATAATTGGATTATGAATATGTTACCAATAAAACATGATTAACAAACTACAAAGTAACACTTCTCAAGAGTATATATACAAATAGATTATGACATTTTGAGTACACATGCAGAAGTCCTAAGGAAACCACATATATAATCAGAGGAAAAATTAAATACAAAAACAAAAATAAAAGATGCAGAGAAAAGAGAGGTGGGTCCAGGAGTCACAGCTACAACACATTCTTCCCCTCAGTATCCATCAAAAAGGCATTACAGAGGAGATCACTCCAAGAATAATGAGCAGCAGTTGTCACATGGCCACAGGAGCAAATTAAAGGATTGAGCATTCTTTCTCACACTTGCATGCACATGCAATTGCCTGTAAATCCACATGCTCTGTCAACTATCCACATGCAAAGCCACTTCATTTGTCCATGTCTCCTATCCTAATCTCTTGAGCCATCTCAGTCTTGATGGAAACAACACAAAAGAAAAGCAATCTTACAAACACACCCAAAGATATACACACCAAATGCTATAATCCTATACATGCACCAACCAGGTCACAACTTGCAAGTCCAAAAAAAAAAAAAAACTTTCTCACCAAACAACAAGTTCCCTTTGCTTAGGTTAAGTAATTAGTATTTTTTTTATATATTTGTTACACTGATTATATTAGTTAATATAAGTTCATGAGTTGCATGACAACTTCCATTTTGTTCATTGAAAAACAGTTGAACATGTCTGACTAATGATTCTTTTCAGTTAATAGCTAGACGAAGTGGTGGCCGAGCAGAAGCGGTGGCGAGTACATGAGATAAGATGATCATTCGTCAAACCGGCAGCTTGCATGAATGAGTGTATGACAGTCGGGCCCACTAAACGGAAGCCCCTTCTGACCATGTCTTTGCTTATGGACTCTGATTTAGAGGTTTTGACAGGAATTTTCCTGCCAAATTTGTAATTTGGAGCAAGCGGCTTGTAGTTCACAAAACCCCATAGATACTTGTCAAACGAGCTGAAGTCTCGCTTAACCTGCCATAAAATAAAAATTTATTAGAAAGGTAGGCTAAAACATGTCAATTTATATCATATCTTAAAAAGGAAAATGACAAGTAGACATTAATGGTATTAATTCTTGATCATTCATCATTCCCTTTGGTACTGATTGTATAATTTGTATAATTTGTATTGTATGTTTCTCCAAATTTGAGCTGCGCAATAAATTAAACTGGAAATTAACCATTTTTTATGCAAACAGTTGCTCTGTCAATTCCATGTTGGTCTCTGTTTGCTTAATTGTTTAGATTCAGACAATGTTAATTTTTCAGTTTATACAATCTAGCTATTTAAGGCTTTACTTCAAAGACACCAAGAAAGTTTCTATATCTAGCATGGTAGTGTATTTCTCGTCAAGTAAGTGATGCAGAGAATACTTGTTTTGTAAAGGGGGAAGTCAAGTGTAATAATGTTTAAAATCATTTTATTGTGAAAAGCTAGCATCAATTGAACCCCAAGGCAAATTTATTAGTTTGTTTATGTACCAAGTAATAACTTTTTACCAAGGCATCCAAATTTAATACCCCATTATAATTATATAACTAGGTTTTCATATGGATATTTCCAGCATTAATAGTAACCAAAAAAATATGTGTGTTTATTTTTAATTATACCTCGAGAATTCGCTTTGCATTATCAACAACACCATGAATCTTTGCCAGATCCAACCCATGTTCTGTGCTGATTAATGCCATCTGTTTCTCTGTGAATTTGGAAACCAATTCTGCATCAAATCCAGCAAAAGCATGCCTGAAATCCTCTCTCTTTTTGAGAATTGCAGTCCAGTCTGAACCAACTTGTGCTCCTGATAGCGCCAACAGTTCGAACAACATCCTGAAACAAAATTAAACAGAATTGAATCAAATTTATGAATACATTTTTTATCAGCTTTAATTTTTATTGAATCTGAGAAAAAGATAAGTGGTAACTGGTAAGCTTACTTATCATCGTGCTCCGGCACACCCCACTCCTCGTCATGGTACGCTACATAGATAGGATCTGCACGTCACAATAAAGGTTGTTTTTTTAATACCAAAAAAAATGTTTAGTAATTGCCTATATAAATTCCAAGAAAAATTAGTGAAACAATTTTTTGTTCTTTGAATTATGTACTAACCAGAATAATTTGTGATGAAACTGCATCTTTTCTCATCTTGGCAACCGGTCGTCTCATAAATCGTGGCATCAATCACACTAGCTGATGACTTCCTCTCAACCATAGATTTTGTACGCCCATAATGCGCAATTCGCATCTTCCTCTGAGCTTGCACAATTGCAGTTTGCACCCTCTGTGCAGCCGCAATGCTCCCCGCAACATCAATAGATACCGGCACATGATGACTCGGCTTCTTAGTCTTTGTTGAGCTGACCGGCTTAGGAGGCATCATTGCTGCTGCCAACCTTTGCTCTGTTGGATTTGTGTGGATGTCATTGCTAGTGGAGTTGTTGAAGGAGGAAGGGAGAGAGAGAGATTTTTGGAGGGATTTTTTGACTGGACGGGAGGTGTCAGGGACTCGGTTGCCAGCCGGCTGTAAGACAGCTCGGCCATCGATTTGGGCTACCGGGGGGAGCGTGGCGGTTTGGCCAGAGTTTGATTTGAAATTACACATTTTGATATTGGTTTTGTAAATGGGTATTAGCTTGAAATTAATGGGAAGTGAGGCAGAGTAGTTTGCTAAAAAGGATTGTAATTGGTAAGGTACGATGCTAAAGAAGAGGGTGAGGAGGTTATATATAGAGAAACAGAGGATAACGAACTTGATTTTTGATAAGACAGTATTGGTGTGATAAATGATGTATATGTATTTTTTGAACATGAATTGTGTCTTGCCGTGAGTTGTTACATGAAGTGGCGCATGGCTACGTGTTACAGAGAACCAGATGTAAGAGGATAGAAGAGAAGAAGGTGGTGGGACCCAAGGAAGGGATGGGGAAGCCGGGAAGGTACGGGCGCGCTGCCATTCGTGGAGGGTTGTCATTATAAGCTACTTTTAAATTATCTTGAAATAACGGGACCAAGTTTAATTTCAGGCAGTTAATTCAAAGATTTTCATTTAAGAAGAATGTCACATGATTTTGAACAATGAAAACAAGAGAATTTTAGCTCAAACATAATTGCATTATTTGTAGGGGTTTGTTTCAATAATTAGAATATGTCCTCCGTAGTATATTGATCTTTAATGTTTTGGTAATTTGGTTGCTCAATTATAAAATAATACCTCAAATTCTTAAAATATATATAGAGAGAGAGAGTCTGGCTAACTTATCTTCTGGAATCACTTCGATCGAAGTGCTTATGGGGTCAAATTTTAATATTTGATGTTCAAAACGTCGATTTAAGTAGCTTAATAAATTGGTTATATAACAAACATGTAGAATACCGATTTTTACTATTTTTGAAATTTTTTAACTATTTTTTATGATTTTTTAAATATGATCTTTTTTGGCTTAAAAATACTTTTATTTTTATGTCAAAAAAGTCCATTTTTCAAAAATCATAAAAAATAGTAAAAATTGGTATTCTACATATTTATTATATAACCGATTTATTAACTATTTAGGTCGACGTTTCGAACATCAAATGGCTAAATTTGACCCATAAGCACTTCGGTCAAAGTGATTTCGGAAACAATTTAGCAGGACTATATATATATATATATATATATATATATATATATATATAGGTTGGCTAATATCAAAACATTTGTCCCAGAGCTGTGGTGTAACTAATTAGTTTTTTTATTTTCAAAGTCCAAATGGTCAATCCAAATTGTTAGATGTGATATCTATATTAAAATGTGTTTGGAGACCAAAGTTTACATTTTTTGGAATCTTTTTACTATTTATTAAGTCAGTTTAAAATCGCTAATTTTATTAAACAGTGAAAAATTTCGAGATCATTGAAAACAACGATTTTAAAACTGGCTTAATAAAATAATAAAAAAATTTCAAAAAATGTAAAATTTAGTCTCCAAGCATGTTTTATTATAGATTGAATATTGAACGGTTTGGTTCAACCGTTTGGACTTTGAAAATGTAAAACTGAAATATTTGTTCCATGGTCTAAGAATAAACGTTTTGATATTAGCCAACCTATATATAGAATTAGTTTTTAAATTTTTGTCCACTCATGATGGCGCGCTTTCGGTAAATTTTCTAAGAATTTGATTTCTTAAACTGTAGTTTCTCCTTGCATACATAAAACAGGGATTAACCTGTTTTTACACTGGTAGTTGGTCCAGACAGGGTACACGAGGCACATAATGAAGAGACAGTCACAGTACTATTGCGGCATCAAAGGGACCATGGAAAAAGAGAAAGAAACAAAGAAACGAGGTAGCAAAAGAATCACTTTAGAGTTGGATTTGGAATCATCAGCACGAGGGCTGAATGGGACCAGAAACTCGAACCAGCATTTTTCCAAACAGTTCTTAATTAACCTACCTAAAACGAATCTTGAGCATTTAATTTCTCTTTGAGCTCGATTTGTGGTTGCACCAAACCGTGTTAGCTGCCTTGCGAGTTCAATTATTTTTTGGATTTTGTAACATCCACTCACATGGCTTCGTATTTGTTTAATACATCTCATCGCACGGCCCATATTAAATAAAGGCCCATTAATTATGGGCCTCTCAGAAATCAGATATCGAAGCAAATCCAATTCAGAAAAGGAAAAGAAAGAAAAAGGAAAAGAAAGAAAAAGTTGAAGATAAACAACACCACACTAATCTCCCGCCTCATGAGCCATGACGTCGCTACTCTCTCCGGCGATGGCGCAATCCATGGTGCTCCGCTCAATCCAACGGCCAAATTTTCTCGTACCACTCCACCGCAGTTGCGCGGCCACTTCAAACAAGCGGTTTAATTCTAAGCTTTCTCCTCTTTTTCTGCGCCGTCGAATCCGCCACGTCATCGCAGCCTCTTCAGTCGAGGGAGAAGAGACTGAGCTGAGCGAAGGCACTGTAGAAGAGGAAGAGATGGTTGAGATAGAGGCCACGCCGGAGGAGCTAGAGTACATTAGCGAGATACAAAGAGTGAGTGAATTTCAGTGTTTTTTTTTTTCTTTGTTCAAGTAATTTACTAAATTTAGAGCATAATCCGGAGTACCAACTGTATAAAACTTGTGCGAATAATTTGAGCTATTCTCTCTATGCAGATCTTGGAAATGTTAAAGAAAAAGAGAGACATGACCTTTGGTGAGGTGAGCTCTTTTTAATTCCAAAATCTATCTAGTGGCAGTAAAGTGTACAAATTCCAGGGGCAGAACTAGAAATTTTAGATTGGGTAGCTGAAATGTAAAATACATAATGTGTTGCAGCTGAGATTTGAACCCAATACCCAAGTCTCCATGACCAGAAAGCGGAATTCTAACCACTAAGCTACAAGTATACATGTAACATTTTATGAGGGGCTCTGAATCACTGAATCATATAAATATTTTTTAAAAAGTTATTAATTAAATTTTAGTATACATAATTAAAAAAATTAAATTCATGGGAGTGACTAAGCATCCCCTACCATCAATGTAGATCCTCCCCTGTAAAGTTCTAAATCTTAATAAGTTGGGTTTTATTGTAGGTTAAACTAACAATAATGATTGAGGACCCCAGAGACATTGAAAGGAAGAGGCTGCTTGAAATAGAAGATCCTGATGAAATCACCAAAGACGACCTAGCCGATGCTTTGGTTGACGTAGGTAGCTGTAAGACAATGTACTTATTCAATTAGTTAGCTATAAAACTTTATAATTATGTTCACGTATGGCCTGGCATTGAACAGTAGTAGCTTGGGTTTGAGAGATACATTCTCATTTGTTGGCTTGTTTATATAAAGTAGAGCAGTGCCTCATTAAAAAGAAAATGCAGAAAGTATTACGCACTGGCCCCCAACCTAGAAAATTATACTGGTTTGTAGTGTTTGAGGTAGTCATACCAACTCAGATCCTTATATACTTTTGATTTTTGATAGATCTTAACGTTGGAATATAAATCTGCAAATATGAAGCCTAATATTTTCTTTCTATGTTTCATAACTGAACAGGTTCATGAAGGGAGAGTTCCAGAGAATCGAGTTGCTCTAAAACTACTTGCCAAGGAGTTGTCTGAATGGCCTGAACTGGAGGTAACCTGACAATATTATATGAAAGGACTTGTATTTCACTTTATGTTATATGCATCTTTCCAACCAGAATTTATTTAAAATAAACTAATCAAAGACAGATCTTGAGGACTTTTGCTTCAATTCTTAATTGGGAGTTTTTAGTGTTTACATGAAGGGTATTAATGACTTGGGCCTATGTACCAAAATGTAAGGACATGGGTCAACACAACACGACATGGACACAGTTTTGCACATGGTTTTGCAAACTAAGTATTGAATATATTCTTATCTGAAAAATAAAAATTCAATAGTGAAAATAACAAAAAATAAAAAAAATAACTTGCTCCTGAAAGATTGACCCCTGTGAAGTAAAGCTTTCATATCTTGTGAATTATAATAATGTCGACATAAAACTTCTATAAATAGGACTAATAAAAAAGAACATTGATGAATACACAATTTTTGTTCGGTTATTTTCTGACCATCATATTTGATATCCACCAGTCAATTTATCATGAATGTTCCCTACTGAAGATATAGGAGGAGAACCAAATTTTAGTTTGATTCTAGTTAGAAGCGGGTACTCATCTCTGTGGCAAGGAGATTAATTTTGATACTTCAGTTCCTAAAAAAAATCCTGCTTCCTTCAATGCTGTTAGCCATCACGTGATCTTGCGTGACAACTTGGTGCTACTTGTCTGACTTGCTATCACAGTTTCCAACCCTTTGCCAACCTATTGACCATGTCTTGGGTCCCAGTTTGTCATGCAAAGTGTCCATGTTTAACACGGTTCATTTCAAGATGTGTCCGTGCTATGTAACTTGGACTGATCTGAAGCTTTCAGATTAATTTCATAAAGACAACAACAGGGCAACTGGGCCAAGTGAATGGTATTACTGGTCA
This sequence comes from Carex parvula, assembly GCA_025461045.1. Taxonomy (NCBI): domain Eukaryota; kingdom Viridiplantae; phylum Streptophyta; class Magnoliopsida; order Poales; family Cyperaceae; genus Carex; species Carex parvula. The sequence continues at coordinate 298,944 of JAJGRW010001375.1, read as the reverse complement.
GATTTGGTACCTACAAGTTTCAACTGAGATTGTTTTTTTTTAATATCATTATTAGCTGCATTGTAGCAAAGATCTCTCGTATTGATAAAAGTCTGCAGTTATATATTTACTTGGAATTATTGAGTTCATGTAGTTATCCCTTCTTTCTTGAAACGAATACATTTGTAATTCTTATTTGTTTTGGCAGGTTGAGGCCCCAAAAAAGAAAAGCAAACCAAGCAAATCTCTTTATGCAAAGGCCACAGACACTGGAATTGACCCTGAAACGGCAGCCAAAAGACTTAACATGGATTGGGATACAGCAGCTAATATCGATGATGATGACGAGGAGGATGAGTCGGAAGTCCCTCCTGTTGTGGTAAATTAATTTTACTGCCAACCTTCATTTCTTTTTATTGGAAAGTTAGGTAGCTAGTATATGGTGCCGAGTTAAATGCCTGGTATTTTGCCAGGAGATTTGTAACAGGGGTTTTTCTCCTTTGTTTTTCACAGAATACCCTGAAAAATATAGTGATAGTAACCGGCAGATAGAGGCCTTGAGAATTAACACCACCAGGAATAGTGTCCTTACTAAATAATAGTAAATTTTAGATGCATTAGTTGTTTAATTCTCTAACACAATGAGCTCATAGTACAATTAGAGCTCTCAAGATCTACTGTAATCCAGGTATGGAGAATTTTTGCAGCTAACACGGTACAATATACTCTGCAATTTAAAGCACCTCACCTCTGGCAATATAACAAAAAAATTATTGTAACACCAATATTTACCATAAATACAATTCAACTACACCCCCCCCCCCCCCCTGCGAAAATGCAACCAGTATTGGCAGTGGCTCATTAGTAAACTAAATAGGTGGCACCAGAAAAATGAATTAAGGTCGTGTAACTAATATTTCTACATTTCTGCAGGGATATGGAGCTCTTTATCTGGTATCTGCTTTCCCTATCCTAATTGGGATAGCTGTTGTGTTGATTCTTTTCTACAATTCTCTTCAGTAAATATGATTAGTCTGTTTCTTTTTCTTTGTTTATATGTATATTGATTCAGTGATCAGTTTAATACTATCTCTCGCTTGAATCACATCTTCTGTTAGGCCATAAATCACAACCCAAATATATGTGATTTTCTGTCTTAATCAATGAGATCTCAAATCTCTCCTAGATTTTTTCAGATGTAATTAATAATCTACTTTGGCCAATCCAGACAGCTAATGCTCATATCATGTTGACAATGTCCACTGCAGGTAATAGAAATTATAACCAATTGAAAATTCCGGTGATATTAAAGAGTTTAATTATTGAATTGTTTTTTGTCATGCTAATCAGCAATTCTCTAAATAATACCATGTTCTCCCCATGACCATTGAGAGTGAGGCTCCACAAATGGGAAAGAGCCAACTAATTTTTTAGAACTCTTTTTTCCGGGAGACCGGATCTGATAATTGTTTGTGTTTAAGAGTGATGACGACAAACTACTTTTTAGGGTAAATTTCGCTGGAGGATACTAAACTTTGTTCTTTGTCACGAATTGGTCACTTAACTTTGATTTGTCTCTCCATAGCCGTTGAACTTTTATTTTGTCCTAATCAAGTCACTCTATAACTTTTCCATTCAAATTATAACGGAATATGCTCATTCCGTCTAAAATACTAACGGAAAAATTATATTCCGTTAATATTTTGGATAGAAAAGTTATAGGGTGACTTGATTGGGACAAAATAAAAATTCAGTGGCTATGGAGGAACAAATCAAACTTTTTTTTTTTTTTTTTTGATTATTGAACAAATCAAACTTGAGTGGCAAATTCGTGACAAAGGACAAAGTTTAGTGACCTCCAGCGAAATTTACCCTACTTTTTATATACATTCAGTTTAAATATCGCTTCTTGGACCCTTGTGGGCTACTGGATATTGTGTCATGTACCACCTATTTCTGCCTAGCGGGCTACTGAATATTGTGTCAGATTCATTTTTCATTGAGTCCAACCGCAAATTCATATTAGGTCTTGGTCCAAAATTGAATACTTAATTGTACTTTCCACATCCATGACTGGCCGTAATAACAAAAACTTATTTAAATTTTAATGTAAAATTGTAATTAAACATTTACTAGTGACCCAAAAAGAAAGTTAATAGTATTTTGCTCACAACATCAAGCAAACAAGTGAACATTTGTAATGAACTTTTATGAAGTCCCGATGAGCAAATTAAGGGAATTAATTAGTGGGGTTTATTCTTACTAAGCTGCACATAATTCAATATTTATTCGCATATAATATATGCTCAGTGTTCTGGCACTAAAATATTACAATAAAATCTAACTGTAATGTCTCGATCTAAAGAAAAAATAATTAACTCTAAAATAGTAATTATTGATGACCCCCGGGCTTTCTAAAACTTATATTTCTGTGAAGCTGTTGAGCTGACCTTTATCTTTCGGATATAATCTTCAGGTTTCTTTTTATTGTTTTTTCTCACTAATGAAGACGTGCCATGTACCCAACGAAGCTAGATAAATGGCAACATGAGGGACACTATATATGCACACGGCGTGCAAAGCATAATCAAGACGAACTTTGTTTACACCAGACTCACAGCCGTACAAAAACATTATAACACACTGAAAACAGGACCCACGCTCAGAACCGTTGGTGTTATAATGTTATTTCCTTGCAAGACACTACTTTGCATGATATTTGTTCCTCTCAGTCCTCCTGTAATCCCGGAGCCATGCTATTATAAGTAGTGTTACAGCCTTACAGGATGTATATATGGACTAAGCCACCAACCAGCTAAACCAAACTATCCACACACGCCCACCGCACACAATCTATTCTGTTGTGCTGTGATTACACAGAGATAATGATGAGTTCTTCCATGAGGCAGCGGTCACCAGAATTGTCTCATTTCGAACAGAACCATGACGAGTCGTTCAGTGCTAGTAATCTGGACATCAAAAGAGGGAGATCGAAGTCAATTGTGCGAGACAGCTTCAAGTGCCGCATGACATGCTTATATATGCCTGGTTTTTATAAGAGAAAATCGATGTTGCCGCTACCGAGTGCACAACAAACGCCAGAGAGCACAGTTGTGGCTGGTACTGCCGGGATCTCAATGGCACTTTCCCTTGAGAGAACCGAATGTAGTTCCAGCTCTTCAGGTAATGCCTTATCCAAACAATGTTACTTGTTGGTTCGTATGTTTGTGCACAACTGCACATCACATTGGTGCTACATTTCTGATTTCTATACAACTAGTATATAGCGATCATCTCTAAGTGATAAGCATACCTGTCTAGTATGGTTAATATCCTTTAATCAACCTAGTTATGCTACAACTAATCATCAACATTGGTTTAGATAAGTAATAAACTTAACAAACGAATGGCGGAGTAGGATTAGGTTAGCTTATGTGGGGAGCCAAAGTTCAATATATATTGCACAAGTAATCAAACAACTGAATCAGTATGTGACTAAAGTACTAAACTGTATATAATAATTACAGGTATAGTCTTCAACTTGATGTCAGAGGAAGAGGAATTAGAGGGATGGAGATCCCCTTACTATGACTTGCCAGTAGAACTGATCAGAAGAAGCATTGATTCAGACTCGCCCATAAATGCAGCTTTTGTATTCAACTGTCAACCAAAGAGAAACAACAAGGGTAAAAGACCCTCTTCATTGCCTCAGAGTATGTCGCTTTATGTGAATAATTCTCGCAATCATAAGCTTGCATGGGCTCCGTCTTCTTGTCCCGCATCACCGTCATCTGGGTCATGTAATGCAGTCAGATTGTCAAAGGCTTTTCCAAAAGAAGAAATACTGATATCAAGTGCTTCAATCAATTAATGTATGTAAACATTCAAATTGAGGCGTCAAATACTGCGGCTTTTCTAATCCAATCTGTAACTTATTTTTTGCTCATTGTAAATATGGCATGGAAATTTTGAGGTTAGTTTTCTGATTCAATCTATAATGTAATTATGTGTCTAGTGAAAGCCAATCCATTTTTGTATTTAATAGGAAAAGGTTAACTTGAATTGCATTTACTTGTATGAGACGAGCAGAAAAATTATTTGGTCTATATATTAATTCTCCATGTTTGTTACTACTTACTAACAAGCTATAAAACAGAATCCTTTGGTATTATAACCAATACCCAAATAATCATATTTTACATTTGTCCATATAAGCACTAGCTAAGCCCATCCAGCTTAGTGTAAGCAACAACTAATTATAAAATTAAAGTCTGTTGTTAGGAGTTATAAGGTGTTTCTTCGTACTTTCTTTCCCAAAATTAACTCTCCTTTTTCCTTTTGAAAAAGAGATCCAATTTACCAAACAGTTCCTCTCATTAATAGAAATTCCATTTTACACTAACACAATTCCTCATCCAACCTGAACAAACTGAGTTTAATTTACAAGAATGATTTATTGAATAATGGTTCATACTTTACATCCTATAGATCAATCTATTTATATGTTTACAAGGCTAAAGAGCCGTTGGAAGAGAAAGTTAAAAGAAAATAAAGGTAGTAACGGTAACAGACTAAAGAAATAGAAAAAGGTAGATAGGTTTATGCTATGTACATCCTAGAATAACATCTCCCACTTAGTTAATTTTGATAAGCATCTCCAACACTCCTCCTAAGTTAGGCTTGTATAGATCAAACCAGCCTAACTTGCATACAATTTCTTTAAAGTGTTTTGTGTCCAAGGCCTTTGTGAATATGTTGGCTAGTTGCTCCTTGCTATACACACGTTGGGAGTCCATTTCATTCGATTGCATTTTTTCTCTAACAAAGTGACAATCCACGTCAATATGCTTTGTCTGTTCGTGGCGGATTCGAGGCGATGTGTCTAGTGGAGCTATTGTCGCAAAACATCTTCATAGGTTGCTTGTGTTTAATTCTCATATCTTGTTGTAGTTGCTTGAGCCATGTAAGCTCACTTGCGATCGTGGCCATAGCTCGATATTCGGCTTCTGCGCTTGATCCAGCCACAACGGTTTGGTTCTTGCTTTTCCACTTGTGAGATTTCTTCCAACAAATGTGCAATAGCCGGTGGTGGATCTTCTATCACAACTCTCAGCCCAATTCGCATCCGAGTAGCCTACAATAGATAAATCATTATTTTTCTTAAACCATAAACCTCAACCAGGTGAACCCTTAAGATATCTAAGAATGTGAACAATAGCATCTATATGACTTATTCGTGGAGCATGCATAAATTGGCTTATCGCACTAACCGCAAATGAAATGTCAGATCTAGTAACAGTAAGATAAATTAGCTTGCCCACAAGTCTTTGGAATTGTCCAACATCTTCTAAGGGTACTCCCTCAATGTTTATCTTTTTGTTAATTTCCATTGGGGTATTAGTTGGCTTGACATCTAATTTTCTCATTTCTTTTAATAAGTCTATGGTATATTTTTTAGTGAGAGAATAATCTTTTCTTGAATAAACTAATTCAATGCCTAAAAAATACTTAAGTTCACCTAAATCTTTGATGTCAAACTTATTTTTAAATGATGCTTAATCAATTTAATTTTGTTTCCATTGTTTCCGATAATTAATTAAATCATCAACATATACTAAAAATGATTGTGGTTGTGGTTTGGTCAAGTTTACAAACATAGATGAGTCGGCCGAACTTTTGGAAAAACTGAACTCTAATAATGCATGACTTAGTTTTGCATACCAAGCACGAGGTTATGTTTTAGACCATAAATTGCTTTATGCAATTTACATGCCAATATTTGTTATTTTCATTTTTGTGACCGGGTGGTAAGATAATATAAACATCATCATCTAAAGTTCCTTGTAAGAATGTATTTTACACAGCCATTGGGTACAAATTCCATCCTTGGTTAACCGTTATGGACAATAACATCCTAACCGTACTCATTTTTTTGCAACCGGTGCAAATGTTTCCTTATAATCAATACTATATGTTTGTGTAAACCCTTTACTACTAATCTTACTTTATATCGCTCAATTGATCCATCACTATTATATTTTATTTTATATACCCATTTGTATCCTACTGGTTTTTTTTCTTGAGGCAATCTACAATTTTAGCTCCTCTTGCATTGCATTTTTCCATAATGAATTTGCAATTGCCTCTTGATAAGTTGAGGGTTCACTTTGATCAGATATTGAGCTTAGATAAGCACAAAAATTTGATGAAATATTATTATATGATATATGATTTTCGATAGGATATGTAGTAGTATGACAAAATCTTGTAATCTTTGAGGGGGTCTAATTAAACAAACTGACTTTCGTAACGTGTTTGAGTTATTATCCCCTTGAACTTGGAAATTGTTAACTTGTTCTTTATTTTGCTCAAGGATGTTGCCTTTGCTCTTCATTTTGCTCAAGAACGTTACCTTGCTCTTCAGTACCTCTTTCTAAAACTTGCTCATCTAATGTTAGTTGTGGCCTAGGTTGCTAAAAAAAATATGGTTCCCCTCAAAAATATTTATTTTTTCCATTTGTTCATTTTTTTTGTTCAAAATTTTCTATTTGACTATTTTCTCTTTGTTTGAAATATGACTCCTCAAAAAATATAACATCCCTCGATATGTGTATTTTTTTGTTGATCAAGTCATAATAGTTTTTTTTTTTTTTTTTGTGAGCAGTAACCCAAAATAATGCACTTGATTTGCATGCTTGTCTAACTTATTTCTATGTTTTCGTTGAACATGTACAAAAATTCGCAAATGATCTGAACTTATAAATCTATTATTTAAAGTTTTTAGAGGTGATTTATTTTGTAAGATTAAACTAGGAGTTCTATTGATTAAATAAGCCGCCGTAAGTACCAGTTCGGACCAAAAATATTTTGGAACATTATTTTGAAACATCTAAGTTCTTGTAATTCTAATAAATGTTTGTTTTTCGTTCGGCAACCCCATTTTGTTATGGAGTGCCATCACATGTTGTTTGATGAGTTATACCAAGATTTTTAAGAAAACTCAAGAAATCTTTATTTACATATTCAGTTTCATTATCCATACGTACGTAATGTTTTAATGCTAGTATTATATTGATTAAATATTAAATTTACAAATTCTTTAAATACCTGAAATACTTCCGATTTAACTTTAAGTAAATAAATAAATGTGGTTCGTGAAAAATCATCAATAAATGTAACAGAGTATTTAAAACCATTATGTGAATCAATTGGGGTCGGACTCCAAATATCGGAATGCACAAGTTCAAAAAAAACACTAGTTTTATTTTAAGAGTTTGAAAAAGACAATCTAGTTTGTTTTGCATACCGACAAATATTACAACAACTTGAGTTCCAATTTGGTAATACAAGTAATTTTCATAATATATTATTGGAAAAATGTCCCAATCTAGAATGCCATAATTTGTCTTTACTCATTTGAGAATTTTGGGCAACATGAGCTAGATTGAATGATTCTAAAATATATAATTCATTTTGAAATTTCTCTTCACCAATTTTCTTAGCCGTGGTAATGTCTTGAAATATTACATTATTGGGTGTGTAAATATCACGTTGCATTTCAATTCTTGTGTAATTTTGCTAACGAATAATAGGCTAGAGGTAAATGATGGCATGTATAATACATTGGTGATGGTTTTTCCAAAGAATTGTGTTTCTCCAATTCCTTGTATTGGTACTTGAATACCATTGGCCTACCGTTACAAAGCTATTTGTGACATTTTGTTCGTCCACTTTTGTAATAATTTAAAACAATTTGTCATGTGATCTATAGCATCTGAATCAATAATATCCAAACCGTCTTATTTACGGTTGAAAAAGCATTTGGTTTAATCAAGTTAAATGAATTACCTAAATTATCATGAGAATTAATTGAATTATCAAAATTATTTAAATGATGATTAGACATAATTAATTAATTATGTGAACCATATGACAATAATTATGTAAATTATAAACATTACTTAATTAATCATTTAAACTGTTTGAATGATGCGATGAAGTGTTCAAATCAAGTTTAGAGTTACCAAATAATGCATTACGTTCGAACTTGAATTCTCCAGCGCTTGTCCTTTTTACCCTTCAGCGTGGAAATGGAGGGTACAGTTCCAACTAGACCGGAGACAGAGCATGAATGCAGAAGAATTTGCTGCGCTTCATCCTTCAGCATGGGAATGGAGAGCACCACTTGCTCTTGTTCACCTTGATTGTTATATCTTATTGGCCAGCGATGGATTATAAGCCATTAGCCATTGAGCAATTTTGCGAATTTCTTGTTTCTTCGATTGGGAATCAATCCCGCTCTGATACCATGAACAAACTTATTAATTTAAAAGAATGATTTATTGAATAACGGTTCATACTTTACATCCTATAGATCAATCTATTTATATGTTTACAAGGCTAAAGAGCCGTTGGAAGAGAGTTAAAAAGAAAATAAAGATAGTAACGGTAACGTACGAATAAAGAGATATAAAAATGTAGATGGGTTTATGCTATGTACATCCTAGAATAACATCTCCTACTTAGTTAATTTGATAAGCATCTCCAACACAACATAATCCTATACTCTTCACTGAAAAGTGAAAACCATCCCTTGTATCATTAATACCCTACTTACTACAAGTCTACAACCCGAATCCAACAACCCAATATTTGCATCGCACATAAAAATTTGCACCTTAGCTTACTTCAAATCAAAAACATACATTTTCTACTCTTTCTGTACACAATTCCTATATTATAACCAAGCTATACACAGATACAACTTTGTTCTGCTCGACTCGTGAAGGTTACGCCGTTCGCAGTGGCGAAGCCAGGATTTGAGACAGGGGGAGGCAGTAATCGGGTTCGGATTCTTTTTTGTTAACGGGTTCGGGTTCTAAACAGGCTCGGGTTCAAAACACTTTCTAAATTACATATTACAAATTGGTACATATTCTAAATTACAGATTCTTATTTGAATTTGTATTGCTCAAATGAGGCTAAAATGTAGTATTATGCCACTTTTGACGGATTATCTACAAATTATTCTCAACTTAAATGATTTGGATTTACACTATTTATGAGCCAAACATAAAAAATATTTTCAAATTTTGAATTTTTTTTCTCAATTTGGAAAATATTATCGATTGCCAAATTATGACATCATTGTGCTAATTCAAATTCCTTAATCGCTATTGCATTATGGTACCACAAACACTAATACGTCAACTTTATTTAAATTCTCTGTACATATTATGCATCTTATTTTTGTGGTCCATTTCACACATAGATCACTTGAAACTAGACTGCAACAAAAGATCCTTACTTCATAATTAACAAGAAAAATATATATTTTAAGCTTTTACAAGGTAATAAATCTGTTACAGAATTGTTTAGTAATTTATTTATTTTTATGTCTGTTGGAGATTTTAATTGGCTCGCATCATCTGATTAATTAAAGAGAAAGTCTTAGAGGAATTACATTACCATAAAAACTAGAAACTAAAAAGCTGACAGCTCCTTTTTAAAAACTAAAAAGGCCAGCCCCTCATGTTGCCCGTCTCTTCTCTTTTCTGTAAAATTAAAAGAGATGGAGGGGCTCTTTGTGACTTTCCTTTCTAAACTCTCTAACAAGCATTTGTTCTTACCAGTAGCGCCAAATCAACCCCTGTTATTGTCTTTGGGTCTGATCTCTTAAGTAATCATGCCCTCAACTTAAGAAGTTGTTTGTTAGCAGGTTGGGAAAACATCTGGGTCAGGTGTAGGCAAAATCAAATCTAGAGGCAGGCAAAGCCTACTAAAGAACCTTAACCAAATTTGTTTTTGTTTAGGGTAAACAACTGCCTACCCCTGTAGTACAGTAGCTTCGCCCCTGCCTGTTCGAGTTCAAATCACTTCGGAAAGGGATTTGCTCAATTCAAACCATTCAATTTCAACTAAAGACTGGGTATGTTTGGATGCAAGTTAGAATAGCTAAAATAGTGAAATTTGGAATTAGTAGATTACAATAGAGAAAAAATAGTGATTTTCATATTAGTAAAAATATTATTTGGATTGTACATTTGGAATAGTGAATAGCTATAACTGAAAAATAATAGTGTTAATAAGTGTTAATTAAGAAAAAAGATAGACAAGTGGGATCTCAAACGAATTGTCATGACGTGAAAATAGCAGAAGTTGTGTAAACTTTGTCATTCAGAACTGTGTTGGCGGAAATTCAAAAGGAAAATATTTTTCTCTCTCTTCACACTTTCGAATAGTAGATATTCAACATTTACAAGGAATAGAGAATATCAGCTGTTGTAGCTATTCTGAATAGCAAAAATATTGTTTAGATGCACATTGTTATTCCGAATAGTCCATATTCTCGAATAGCACCCTATTCTAGCTATTATCGCTTCATCCAAACATACTCTAATGAAGAGTTGCATATTCAACTACTAATTTATTTGATTGAAATTGGAAGATATGAATCGATAAAATTCTAATCGAGGTCATTTCTGGATAATTATACACATGGCCAAAATACTAAGTACCTTATGCCCGTTCGGTACTAATTAAACATTGTTCCATAATGAAGTGAAAGCCATACTCTTCTAGTGAAAATCTTCTTTTACTCTACTATAAGCAGTTTGTTGCTGTATTTGATAAATGTTTTGAAAAAGAGGGTTTCTTTGTGGTATCTAATTTAGATGGATGGTGGATTAGTAAGAATAGTAAACTAATCTTAAAATTGAGAATATAGCTAACTTAACATTTTGTTGAGTTAGTAGAATAGTGAGGTAATTAAAAAAGACAAACAAAGAATAGTTGGTAGTTCTTGATTCAAATATAGATTAGCCCAAAAAATAATAGTGCTATATATTTTGAGTTAGTTTTATTCTTGCTACAACCAAATGCATTCTATGAGAAGAAAAATGGGAAACCTTTTTTTTTTGAAAGAAATTCTTTCTATTAGACTCCTTTATATAATTATATACTCTCATTATTTTTCTGAATTAGAGTAAAAGAATAGATATTTTCGGAAAAATAATATCAAGCACAAAATCATGGACAAGAAATTGTACTCATCTAGAGGTAAAACAAAAAAGAACATTTTTTGCTCTAGCGAGGCTATGGTAATGTGTATGTTCGACCCGTGCTATAAATTCGTATCTCCATTTTAAAAAGTTCAAAAAACCGATCCTAATCAATAAATATGATCTTCATATGAAAATGAAATTCGAGACCAACTTTCACATTTTTTTAAGGAACTTCTTAGTTTTTTTTATAAGTAGAAAATTACTTGATCTAAATATTTTTTCACCATCCGAAAGTAGAGATTATTTACATATCTAAAAAATAGTAAAATAATATTTAAAAAATATAATTTAGTATCTAAGTATATTTTTATGTTGAGATCATATATATTTGATGGTTCAGATTGACTGTTTGAACTTTGAAAATAAAGATATGGATCCATAACACGGGATCAATCCGTAATATGCATATTATTGTTTGAAAAGAAAATTCCAAATTCTTGCATATTTTATAAAAAATAAGTTGTATATCTTTTTGTTGCCCTAACGGCACCTAGAGGGGCTAAATAGGGAGTCTTAAATACTCTTGGACATTTTTTGGTTAAACCCTCTAAACTAACAAGTCAAGCAATCAACAAGCAAGCGTGTACAAATAAAGTAAATAGAGTAGAGTTATAGAAATTTGACACGCGGGATGATAACGGAGTTCGGCTTAAAATGCCTACGTCTCCAGGGTAACACAACCTCGTCGGCGCGCCTTTCCTATTACCCAATGAGAAAAGGATACACTCGTGACACGTGAGCCCAAACAAAGGTGGAAGTCACAGTCTAATTCGTGTACAAATTTGAGCCTAGAAGCTTGAGCTGGAGAGTCCTAAGCAGAGGATTGTTTATATGTGAGCGGAAATACTCGAGCCGGTGAGCCATTAATGTCCTACAAGCAGGAAGTCACGCGATAGAAAAGGAGCACTAAGTAGATCTTCACACTATCGAACAATCAACCAACACTCTAACTTAATCTAGAAGTATATTAGTCAAGTGGATTTGAGAGTATCAAATAAGTATTGAAGTTTTAGCTCTCTCAAAGAATGAAGCTCTCAATAACACATAATTAGTGTTTTTTGAAATTTAGGGGTGACTTGCTTGAAACTAGAGTTAGAGTATTTACTCTGGAGCTCCAGATCTAGGTATTTGAACTGATCCGTTCAGTACGGTAATCTTCTGATCAAACGGATAGTTCAAATGTGTTGCAGTTTAGGGTTTTTTGCCATTTTGAACTTTACACTAATCGTTCAGTACGTTTATGTCTGTATCGAACGGATAATGTATTTATCCCCAATTCTGTGTAAACTCGAGTAGCGTACAGTACGGTTGGTATTCGTTCAGAACAGAACAACAATTGGAAGTCCCTGGATGCTACGGAACTATTCCGTTCCGAACATTTGTCAAACGGAATAATTCTTCTGTGCTGCAACGCTTCATTATTCGTCTGGTACCATTTAATACATTCCTTACTAAACGGTTTGTTTCCATACCAAAAGGATAGTTCCTGAAATTAACAATATCAAATGTACTTTACTTTTCTATTTGATATTATAATCTATAATCTTAATCTTCGTAAAGTCTTAGGGCCTGTTCGGGAGCAATACTGTTGCTGTGGGAAAAAAAATTCACTCAAGGGTGAATTTTTTTTTCCCATAGCAACAGTAAAATTTAGTTCAACTTTTCTTTGAACCCACGCCCATACCCATTCCCACAGCAACACCGAACAGGCCCTTATTGATTCTATTGGTTTTTCAAATTTTAATCTTACAATTATAATGTTTTGAACCTACAAACTCACTCATACAATGAAATCGTTAAATACAATCACTGTATGTTTTACAAATTAGTCAAATAAAATAATTAGAAGATTACATAGAACAACATCTTTTCCCTTTTTATTTCTTTAACCATTTTTTTTCTAATGTTAATCATCGTAGACTAATATCAAATACATTCATTGTTCTTTCATCATAGCTATATATTATTCGTACTGTTCAGTTTAATATGTTACTTATTCAGTTTATATATTATTTAAATAGGATTAACCTATTACTGAGAACTAAACAAATTAATAAGAAAAGATCAAATATCGAAAAATTTGACAGTGAAGGCGCCTTAAACCGGTACCGACTCAATCAAATAACATACATATTTAATTATTCAATTTATAAATATTATTTTTCAATTAAGTAAAATTTATTATGAACTACTTTAATTTAATAATAATAATAATAAAGATAATTACTGAGCATTTTCATAGCAGTATATAGATTTGGAGGAGGGTTCAAATGCCTTCATTTTTTGTGCCTTCATCATGCCTCCATTTTTTAAAACTTTAATAACTCAAAATTTAAAACTTAAACGTCAAAATAAAACCGTTAGATGTAATCTATGTTATTTTCTCTATGTGCTCATAAAAATTATCACATTTCAATTTTGCTTTTATGTTAATCAATAAGTTGAAAAATCAACGTCTAGAAATTATCTACATTAGTATACATTTTTACAACTCAAGATGACAACCAAAACAAAATTGAAATACCATAATTTTTTACACGTGCATAGATAAAATGATGTAGTTCATATCCAACAATTTTATTTTGAATTTTAAGTTTAAATTTGAGTTATTAA
>JAJGRW010001375.1:162652-278680 GCA_025461045.1 Carex parvula | reverse complement strand
AAAAATTGATCTAATAATAGTTGTACATATTAGATTATATTTAATATTGTAAGTGTCAGTATTGTGATTTTGAAATGTATTCAAAATTAAGTAAAAAAAAAAACATTTAGAATGTATACAAAAGTTATAAATATTATACTAGAGATTGTACTATGCGAAAAAAATATACTTTGAAATTGATCAAATAAATTTTGGAACATGTATTAGATTATATTCGAAGTATAACTATCAGGTTTGAAGATTCAATCAGTTTGAAATGAGTCTGTAACTAGTAAAAAAAGACATCTTGATGCATACAATATTTACATATAACAAGTTGTGAACGTATTATAAAGGTTATGTTCCAAAAATAGGCTTATACATTTCACAATCAATTTAATAAATTTTTACATGGAGTTCGGCTAACGTGCTTCCTCTAGAATCTAACAATATGCTTCGACTTCCAAAACCTATTGAATCGGCTTCAAATAACAAATTCAAACCGTTCAAACCGATCTCCTTAATGAAAGTTTCGTTTTCATATATAATTTTTAAATTTTTTCAAATTTATTTACTATCAAGTCAAGCGGTATAAAATGAAGTTTTTTTTAAATAAAATAGTGCATTAAACGTGCACAAAATCTTTCATATTTTGATCGCATGATTTGATAGTAAAAAATTCGAAATTAAAAAAAATTATATAGAAACGAAGCTCTCATTAAGAAGATTGGTTTGAACTGTTTGGATTTAATCGTTTGAAGCCGATCAATAGGTTTTGAAGGCCAAAAACATATTGTTGAAGTTTCTAGAGGAAGCATGTTTAGCCAGACTCTTGTATATGTATTAAGTTATATTCAGAATATAACTGCGTTTGGGTGATTTAATTAGTTGAAATTAGTCCAAATTAATAAAAAAACATTTAGGGTGCATACAACATTAATTTACTAGTTATATTTCATAAAATTGATCTGTACTTTTGAAATTGAACTAATAAATAGTTATACATATATTAGGTCATATTTTCTAACTTATGGACTTGGTGTTTTAATCACATGAAATGTGTTCATAATTAATTAAAATACATTTTGGATGCGTACAACAAGCCGTAAATGTATTACTAAAGACTATGTTACAAAATTATTTATATTTTCAACTAAATCTAACAAATATTTGATCATCTATTAAGTTATATTTAAAGTATAATCGTGTGATTTTGGCATAAATAATTTTAACATTAGTACATTAAATTTATTAAATTTGAAGAAAAATTACAATGATTAATAATAAGTCCGGCTAGTATGATATCGGTGTCATATGACACTAAATCCAAAATTTATTGGATTGACTTCAAACGATTAATCCAAACCGTTCAAACCAATTTATTTTATGAGTGATGCATTTACATGCAACAAATTTATATTTTCTAGTTATTTAATATCAAATCAGTGGTAAAAATATTGAAAAATGAATGCATTAAAATTAACTTAAAAACTCACACATTTGACCGCTTGACTTGATACTAAATAAATTCAAAAATTATAAATTTTGCATGTAAATGCATAACTAATGAAATAGAATCAGTTTGAACGATTTGAATTCACCATTGAAGTCGATTCAATAATTTTTAAAGTTGATGTTATATAGATTGAAATAACACTAATGTCATACTAGCTAGACCCGCTCTTTTTTTCTTACTCCGATTTCAATAACTCCGTCGGGTAGTCCCAACCATGCTCTCGGCCAGACTCTCTGATCAGGTGTAAACGACATCAGCCTCGGCCTCTCTGCTCACCCGTACTGCGATATCCCAGACATTCTCATCCTCACCCTTAGGAACAACATTATGGGGAGTATTACACTAGGGCAGCGACTCCAGGTGCTAGATGATTTTACGTAGACCTCGGGATATCCCCTATTGAGATATGAGTCTTAGTACTAGCCACGGTCTCTACACCCCTACCAGTCCCTAGGGGTGAGGATGAGAATGTCTGGGATACCATGGTACGGGTGAGCAAAGAGGCTGAGACTGATGTTGTTACACCGGCTCAGAGAGTCTAGCCGAGAGCATGGTGGACTACCGACAGAGTTAACAGGGGACATCCGGCAGCGCGATGGTCCCTCTCTGGATAGCATATCGTCGCTGATCATTTTTTATGGTAGTTTTAGTTAGATTGTTTGTTGTATTTATATTTGGTATATTATGTTTGGGTTATCTTATGTTTTAGTTCTTTTTATGTGCTACTTTATGGTATTTATATTTTTTTTAGATTTTTTTGTCACTAAATTATACTAAATAAACTAAATTATGCTAAATTATACTAAAATAAATAAATTATGCTAATTATGCTAAATTATACTAAATAAATTGGGAGAGTTCAATAGTAAAACAACAAAACAAAATAACAACATGCATATAACATAAAATCTAATCAGAAAATACTAGAATAACATAAAATACCAGTGTTCTAAATAGCTAGCTATAGCAGCGCTATAGCTACGCTATAGCTTTTTTGGACCATAAAAGCTAAGCTATGAGATAAAAGTGCGCTAATTCAGCTATGACCGCTATAGCTGTAATAGCTGACAGCTATTACCGCTATGCGCTACACGCTATTGCTACCGCTATGCTACATGAGCTTTTTTTTTGCGATTTACATAGGCTTTTGTTCTTATTTATGATGCTACATGGTCTGCTATGATAAGTATTCTAAACCAAACTATATGCTTATGTTCTATTTGTGATTTAGTCTCTTATTCTATATCAGAAAATATTTAAATATTAATTCTTTTTTTTCTTGCTCTTTGTCTAGTATTCACTTGTAAAATTATTGCCGTTTGTTTCAATTGAAAGCTAATTTTAATTATTATAATATATAAAATGTTCCAATAAATATACTTACTTCATTTCACTTGTAAAATTAATTGCTCTTTGTCTATAGACTTAGATTAGTTATCACTTGATTGTTACTCCAATTCTCTAATATTAATCATGTTGATAATTAGTAGAAATAATAATATAAATTTTGAAACGAAAAAAACGCTATGTATGATAGCTTCCGCTATAGCTACGCTATTCGCAATAGCTTTTTTTTTGTCTCCCCGCTATGCCGCTATAATCGCTATTTATAACCTTGTAAATACATACCACATATTCTCATATAGCAAACACAGGCTTAAGAGTAGTGGAACTTTCTCCCGTCGTCTTCGAAGGTCTGTAGCAGAACGCAACACACTCCCACGTTTGAAAATGATAATCGTTTACCAGATCAGAATTCTTGTCGATACATTTGGGGTAAACTCTTACGCCACAGAGATGACAAAAGAACATCTCCGCAATATCCCCCTTAACACAACATGCGGGGTAGACTTCCCAATCAGGTGGAGGGTCGATATCGCTGAAGTTCTCGTAAAGAACGTTTCTAATAGTCGGATCATCAGTGGTAGCATATTCTTCAACCTTGTTAGGTGAAAACCCTAAACGAGAGAAACATCTCCTCAAGCGAGCTTCACCCGTCCAAAATTATTAGCGAGAGATATGCGAGTATTGCGTGCGGTTTCACTTCCTCCTTTTCGAAGTTTGGATTGGGTGTCATGGTAAGATCTAGGGTTTGAAATGAAGTTATGGATTAGACAATTTATATTAATTCTAAACAATTTCTAAAAAAAAATAATATAAATAAAAAGAAAAAAAAATAATAAATTTACAGGAATCGCCTCAAATATCGCATTTTTCATCTCAGAAGTCTTTCTCTCTTTCTCTTCCTCTCTTTCTGTTTTGTGGGTCAGTGATTGTGAGAGGTAGGAGAGACAGATGGGTATTTATCAGGTCTTAAATAGCAAAAAAAAATTCCAAACCGTCCATTTAATAGTTGATTTGGACATTTTTAAAATACCCAGCTAACGTGGGTATATTTATTAATTGTAATTAACTTCGGATATTAATAAAATGTCGGAGTTTTCTTGAACCATCTATATTAAGTTTTTTAAAATAAATAAATTTGTGAGCTTAACTTCAATCAAATTTAATTCGTTAAAACCAATGTACTTTATTAGTGATATGTTTACATGTAAAATTTAGAATTAATTTAGTATAAAATACAGATAAGAAAAATCCGTATAAGTTAATTTTAATAAATTCAATTTTCATCATTTTTTAACACCAGACTTATACTAAATTAATTTGAATATTTATAAATTTTGTATGTAAATGCATCACTCATAAATATCGGTTTCAACGGTTGAATTCGTCATTCAAAGTCAATCCAATAAAATTTAAAGTTAAGCTCATGAAGACTTGGTGAGCTTCGAATACCCTAGTTCTGCTCACTAGACACTGGGCAGAAGTACTAAAAAAAATATAGTGCAAATACTTCTGCGGACTAGAAATTGGGCAAAGATAGTGCAAATTTTTAAGTGTATTTTCTTTACAATTTCAAATTGCGTTAAAAAAAATTGGAATATTTCTCTATTTCCTACGGATGAAATTAGTTTTAACATTGAATATATCTTATTCACGTCTTCTGAAGATTTTTTTCTACCTTTTTATTTTGAACCTAAAAGTATGATGATTTTGTATAATAAATGAAAATTATTTCTATGTCCAGACCAACTCTATTCGACAATTCTCTTGGGCCAGGCATGCGGACCTAGGGATGCAATGGGCGTGTCCACAGGTATTTTGCTAAGCTCATGCCTTACTGCCTGTTACCATTCCTATGCCTGACCTGCCTGCCCAATCTGAGTGGGCCTCAAAATCTATGCCCGGCCCACCCATGGGCTTTTCCCCCATGCCACGCCTGCCTGTGCTGCCTGCCCATGCCCATGGGCTGCCTTACCCGGCCCTTACCCGTATGCCTGTCCCAGTCCAATAAAATAAATTAAATACAATCATATGCACAATATAGAATTTAACATACTCATCACCATAAAACCAATAAATCAAGCTACAACATGATTAGAAATTAAACTACAACAAAATAATTCAAAGTATCAATTAACCAAGTTCAAGTATCAATTAAGCTACAACGATCGCACTTGTTGCCGGTGTCGCATTGCAGCATCACTTGCTGTCGGAGTTGGAGCAGAGCCCACTCTAGGGGTAGAGGATGCTTCCTCTTGATTAGTCGGTTCTTGCGAGGTTGCTATGATAATATCTATAGGGGTTGCCATTTTGCCTACAAAAGAAGAGTATTTTAAATTAGTAAATAATTTGCATGGTTCAACAATTTTGCCTAAAAAAAAAAATTACAGCAAGCAAAGACTGTAATTAATTGGTATGCAAGCAAGCAAAATTACATGCATGGAGGTTCAGCCATTTCAGCAAGCAAGCAAAAATTACTGTTAAATTACATGCATGGAGGTTCAGCTATTTTGCCTAAAAATTACTATTAAATTATAGCAAGCAAAAATTACAGCAAGCAAAGCCATGGTAAGGTTCAGCCATTTCAGCCATTTTGCCTTAAATTAATTGTTATGCATGCAATATTCGAATAAAATACTAACCATGTCAACCTCACGCACATGGTAAGGTTCACTCTAATTAAATTCCCCAATTGTTTAATCAGCCCCAATCCCACTTTAATCAAGCCCCACGCACATGCAATGGAAGTATAATATTCAAGATCAGATTAAGAGAATAAGACCAAATCTCAATGCATTTACTATTGAAATTTAATCAGAAACATACAATGTATGATACTAAGAGCTAATTGGTTATCGACAACTTCTGTACCTGACATTAATTAGCCCACATCTAATCATCATCTAAATCATAAGGGGCCAGTAAATTATATGCGAAATATTAAATTAATACAAATGACCATGGTTCTAAATAGCTAGCTATAGCGGTTTTGACCTAAAAAGCTAAGCTACGGGGTAAAACTACGCTAATTGAGCTATGGCCGCTATAGCGGTAATAGTGGTCCGCTATAGCGCATAGCGGAATAGCGGTCCGCTATGCTACATGGGCTTATTATTTTATTTGTTTTGCAATTTAAATGGGCTTTAAGGTCCAAAACGAAATTATATTAGATGGGTATATAATATCAATAAACTTGAACAATGTGCGTTGGTCTATAATATCGATAATTTATGAATTAGGGATATTTTGAATGACAATTTGAATTTTGTACTGTTTCAATGTGAATATTAGAACTTCTTAATCAATTTGGTGTTTTTGTTACTTAAGAGACTTTACATATGTTTATTATTAGTAGAAATATAAAATAAAATTTTTGAAAAAAAAAAAACGCTATGTAGGATAGCTTTCGCTATAGCTACGCTATTCGCGATAGCTTTTTTTTTTGGCTCCCCGCTATGCCGCTATAATCGCTATTTAGAACCTTGCAAATGACACAACTTTACCTTATCGAGCCCAGAAATGGGGAGGACAGAGGCTGCGAATGCAAAAAATTGAGAGGAGAAGCGCCAAGGTCGGACCGTCAGAGAGAGAGGAGAGAAGCGGAGAGAGGGCTCAGCGCCGGCTACAACTCAGCTGGGTGCTGTCGTGCTGAAGCGGAGAGAGGGCATCGCAGCTGAAGCTTGAAGAGATGAGAGCGTTAGCAAAAGAGAAAGAGAGACAGGAGTGAAAGAGAAAGAGAGACTCAAAACTGGGAGTCTGGGAGCGGGCGGTTGCAACTCAAGAGAAACCCTAAAACTCAAAATCGTTTTTCAAAATCCTGTCTGTATTAAAATATATGTCCAACGAGCTACCTGTGGGCTTTGGCTTAAGCCTAGGCCTGGCCTGACCCGTCCTTAGGCCCGACCTTACCTGGTCTGTTACAGTGTTGGGCCGACCGTGTATAGGGCTGGGCCAGGCAGGCATAGCCGGGCCGACAGGCCGATGGGCTTTCCTGCCATCCCTATGCTGACCTCGGATCATAAATGCTGACTTTTCGGATCACAAGACTATGCTCCACAATACCAGTGCAGAGAGAAAGGGAGAGAAAGAGAAAGGAGGGAGCAGCGTGCGATTCTCCTCACTACAGTAAAACCTACACCCAATTTGAGGTATACATTTCTGAACTTTGCAGAACACGTTCTCCTCGCTACAGGAGCGTTTTCTTTCCCTTCCCTCCGATTACCTTCGTCTAAAGCAGATGAATGACGTGGGCAGACCGTGCACGTGCTTCGTTCCCCTTCATTCCCGTTCCTTTCCTTTAATGAAGGGGATTCTCCCCCTCTCTCAATGGCGCTCTAAGGGTATGGAGTATGGACAAACCAGCCAGGCCATACACTTTTTTACCATCCTAGATAATTCCAGCAAGATGCATATAGATTATTAAAACAAATCCAATACAATGCGGTTTATGCGAAATTATTTAAATACTTGAAAACACAAATCAAGCCAGCCTACAAGTTTTAACAAAGCAACATTACTAAAAAAAAATGTGAGTTTCCTGTCACAAGGATAAACAGAGTAAAAACAGTTACATCAATCACACATAAAACAAGGTTTACAAATACAACAAGGAATCCATACAGCTGAAGACAAGAAGCTGTTGGAAGAGTAACGCTAACAAACTCAAAAAAGCAGAGAATCTCAAGGAAAAAAGGAGAGGCCACTAACAAAGTACACATGCATAACAAGTCTACGCCACATAATACAGAGTGGAATTGCCTCAACTTATCTTCTTATAACTTCAGTTGCTTTGTTGTGTTGCATATCCTGAAATGAGAACTAAATCAGTGCAATAAAACATAATAAATTAACATTTACAGATTTCTAGATAGAAAAAAAATTATTGTCAAATCTTGCACTCTTGCTTACCTGAATTGAAACTAGTGCATGAGAAACCAGAGTGCCTCAAACATCTGAAAAACATACATATTCTATTAAATAAATATGAGAAACAAATACTCAAATGGAGCTGATAAAAATATGAGGAAAAAAAAACATAATTTCTAAAGTTGTCAAACAAAGAAAGAAAAAGCGCAACACCTAAACCAAATATTATATTTTAAGACTATTGCCGAAACTAGAGGGATAAGGGCCTCTACGCCACTGACCTTTCAAATCATCCAGAAATCAATCTGATGGAAAAAGCAAAGTATAAAATGATCTTATTACATGCCTACAATCCATACGACAGATACAAACCCCTGTTACAAGTCTCAGTTACAACTCACTGACCCATCAGTAACTTCAGAGGCTTGTGTATAAGAGAACCTGGGGACATGCATACAGCTAAAATTTCAAAGTTTCATGAATATGGCATTTAATATCATGCCTGCAAAATCTCCAAATCCCATGTATACCCGCAGCAAAACTTGAAAAATCTTATATTCTACCACATATAATATTGAAACATAAGCCATAGTCCAATCTCAATATCTTCAAAAGAAAAGGGAAGCCCAACTAAACCAATGGCCATATACATATGCAAAGAGATACGGCCGGAGTCTGTACATAGTTTAAAAAAAGCTTCTGTGTGACCCAATCATGCGTTTAAGGGTTATCTGAGATACTCCTATCTTTAGTTGCACCAAAATTCTGACTTGCAATGTTGTCCTAAGCAATCTAATATGTTTTTACAAAAGTGCCATTTGAAAGTATCTGTACAAATTCTCTGCTACTGTACAGTTCAAGTGATAATATCATGCAAAACCTTTCAGAACATAGTATATATTGCCCTTGTGAAACATGAAATACATCCCTTAAACCTATCCCTTCCACAATCAATACAAAAAAAGTTTGAATAGCCCCTCCCAACATAATTTAACCATAATATGGAGTGACACATACATTATGTTCCATTGTTCTCCATGTTTTTGCAGGGTTCTGAGATATTTTCATCCTAAGCATAAATAACATCCAAAAAGGATATACCAGAAAGGGGCACACATAATATAGTCTCATTTTACATGGATAGCATAACTTCATAAGTAGTAGACAAACCTTTCTGCTCCTCTGCCGCATCATGATACTCAGGTTCTTCGGGCACAGGGTGCAGCTCTGGTTCCTTCTCCTTTGCATTCGTTACCTCCGTTGAACCGGCCAAGCCATCCTCAGGGAATCTGACGACCACAACAGGACACACACAATGGTGTACACAGTAGTCGCTCACACTCCCTAGCCGTCCTTTGCTTGCCCGCCGTGACGCTCCAAAACCGCGGCTACCCATTATCATAGCACTCAAGCCCAGCCTCTCGACCTGCCACACAGCACAGAAAATTTAATTTATTCATTTATTTACTCGTTAGAAGGAAAATTACCCAAATAAGTACCACATTATTTAAGTGCCAACTTGGAATTTACCAGACCATACAATGAATTAATAATCTAAATGCAATTCGAGACTGCTTGGCTTTTCTCCCCATCAAATTTCGTATTTATGTTGATCCAGTTTGAATTGTCAGTTAGAAGTTGATCCGAGTTTACCAAGTTTACAATATGTTATGTTACAATTGAATAAAATACAAAGCAAGGTGGTCATGTTTAATAAGAGGCTTTAATGTGGCACAATTTGGTTTGATAGTGGGATTTAGAGTTGATGTAGATTCATGAAGGGTCTTCCACGATGTTGTATCTGAGAATAACGAAATTTTGAAAAGAAAAAATTACTTTAGTCAATTCCCCCTCTAAGTAGAAAAGACATAGTCATAAAAAACAAAACTTAATCTCTACTCAAGAGTTATACTGGTTTAATGTACAGTAGTTGATATATGGTAACAACGCCATGAAGCATTGTCAAATCATACAATTGGTCAGCTGAAAAAACTATTTGGATTGATATATGTGATACAAACTATCAATTGTTGGCAAACAAGCAGTCATTTTGTTAATACGACAAATTTCCATGAACTTCAACCAGATGTGGAACCTCCCAAACCATTTAGCGGAAATGAATTTTCCATTCCAATTTCCAATCCAGCTAAATTGAATTATTTTTCCTACCTCAAGGCAAAGCCTCTCTTTCATGTCGTGATCCCTCACGATATGGATCTTAAACGGGATATTCGCATCCACCAGCGGCTGTGCCAGATCTTGCGCTTTAATAGTCGTAAACGCATTGAAGTCATCTTCAAGCTTCTGTTGCGACTCCTCAGACGCATCATCCGTCGTAGAAAGAGACATGTCTATCGAGCCCCAGTCGGCGCCGTACAAGCCTGAGGTCGGGCGAACGTGTAGGAGCACCACCGCATCGCCGGGACGGAGGTAGTTCTGTACAGCCCAGCGCACGGCGTGGGCGCTTTCGTCGGACAGATCGACGGCGATTGCGACTCGGCGGGGAGAGGAATCGGAGAGGGAGGAGAAGAAGACACGAGGCGACTGGGTCAGGTGACCAATCGTGGGCGTCGGAGCTGGCGCCTTCACGGATGGAGGCGCCGCGGGGAGGTCTGGGCTGGTCTTGTTGTTCTCCATGGCGGAGAGAGCTAGGTTTTGGAAGGGTTTTTGTGGGTTGATCTTCTTTAGTCTTGATTTTCAGAAATTAAATCTACAAATGTTTTTTGTTTTGTTTTTTTCTGGGAACTTGAGCTTCAACTGATGAGATGAGAGAGAGGAAAGATAGAAATAGAACTAAGAACAGTTCGACGGACCGGGGGACGAATTCATGTACCTGAGTTAACTCAAATTTTGAGTTTAGATCAAGACCGTTTGATCTGTTTAGCACGAATATTAAAAGTCCCGTGCATTCTACCTCCGGACGGATTGGCCCGGATTCTGATCGAACGGTCCATATATGTACATAAAATTTGAGTTACTTCAGAGATGAGGAATTGGAACGAATTCATGTGATGCGAGGAGTCGGATCCGAGAAAAATGGAGGGGAAAGGCTTTTTGGATGGAGGTCAATTTGGGTCCGATGTTCATCGGAATTTGGATGGGTTCGATGACTGTTTGATCTGCTTTAAAATTTGCGTCCGCAATTTCGCGTGTGCTGTAAAATTTGTGTGAAATCTTGAAGCAGATTGGACGGTTCTGAAACCCATCGGAGCTAACTTTGAGTCCGATGGACATCCGACCCAACCTGCTCTCGGATGGATGGAGGTAGGGCTGTCAACGAGCTGGCTCGGGCCGAGCTAGGCCCTAGCTCAGCTTGTTAATTCTGGACCGAGCTCTTACCGAGCGAGCTGGACCTTTGGCACCCGAGCTAGCTCGCGAGCTGACGAGCTGGCTCGCTGGGTTTGGTTGGATCTTGTTTTAAGAAGAAAATAAATTTTACACACTTTTTGGATCGAACTGAACCTAGCTGGACCGAGCTATATAGTATAAAATGCACACAAAATCAGACAAATTCACAAATTGATGCTAGCCGAGCTAGCTCGCGAGCTGATGAGCAAGCTAGGCCCTAGCTTGAACTCGTTAATTCTGGACCGAGCTAGTGCGCGAGCTGGCTCGTTAACAGCTCAGTTCACTAACGAACGAGCTGTTAGCGAGCGAGTCAGGTGCGAGTCACGATCGAGCCACGAGCTACGAGCTTTTTTGCCACCCCAAGATGGAGTTGCCTTCCCTTTTAACACCTGTGTTGATCCGAAAATTGAGCTAGCGGTAGCGGGTGATGCAAGCAAAAAAAGAAATAAAATAATGTCCCGCGACTGTTACTTCAGAAAAAATGTTAATGTCGTTTAAATACAATTTGAATATATTTTTCTCCGGAATAATATTGAGGTAATATTAGTATATTACATTACTAACTCAGCATTTTGTTGAAATAATAAGATCAGAACTCTTTAAATTGGTGCTATTCTAAATTATATTGCATACACATTATTCTGAATAGCACAAAATTAATATATTTTGACAATATTCTCGTATACTATTTTATGATCCAAACAAAACCTAAAGTGACAACAAAATAAAAATAAAAATAAAGAGTTATTTACTAATGTAGTTATCAGAATTTTCAAATTTTTGAATTTATTCATCGAAATATCTTTTTTGTCGATGTGGCTGTAAAAACTTCCAAGATTTCTAATTTTCTCATTGAAACTTACAAGTGCCTCATTTTCCTATTTTAACTAAGCATCCATATATTCTCTTATAACCTTCCCTTTATTTAATCTACTTTTAACTTTTTTATAAAATAAAATAAAATGATCAACGCAAGGGCAGGACCAGAAAATTAATATTGGAGGGTTGCATGAATAAGTATTCTGTAATTTTATTTTTTTAAAGAGAACAATTAGCAATAATTTTACAATAATTAAAAATTTAAAGAATAAAAATGTAATATTTCAATTTTATAGGAAGTTAGCACCCTTTCTCCTGTACATTGTTTCGCTCCTAGATCAACCGACATTTTTATTAATATCCAACATAAAAAAAAAATATCAATTGTACTCAGGTTTCAGAGTTTTTTTAAAAATGTCCAAACCGGCCAAAAAATAGCCGGTCATGAAGATTTTTTTTTCTGTTTCAGATCATATAAATATCCCGTTTCTCTCTCTTTCCACTCACAACTCACTCAAACTCACTATAAGAGAAAGAGAGAAAGAGAAGAAGAGAAATAGAGAAAGAGAAGGGTGATTTCGGAGGCGAAAAGGGCAAACTTTGAGGTGATTTTCCGGAAGCGAAAAGGATAAACAGTATCAACCGAGGTAGATCGTCCAATCGTGGTGTAGCGAGAGAAGGGTCAATTAGTGGTCGAGGTAGAAATGAGAGAAAAAAAACTGTCAAGTATGCTTTAGTGATAAAAAAAACTATCAAGTATGTATGATGGAGAAATTTCTTAGACGGCTTATTCGGTTTGAAATTTCAGATGATGATTTTGTGGAAAACTCCTATGGCTACAGTTTGAAAAAAAAAAAGTTGATCCAGAGCCTCCAATATCGGACGATGAGTTTGTTCCGTGTACTTATACTGGTAAGATTAGCACTTCGTCTGTTGTCACTGATCTAGAGCCGCCTACTAAGGAGTAGGATTACTAGTGCTTACCTTATGATTTTAGGGTTTTAAGTTTGATGAATAAGGATTTTAAGTTTGATGAATAAGGGTTTTAAGTTTGATGAATTAGGGTTTTATCATGTTGTACTGGAGGTTTAATTTCATCAATTTAATTTTTCTGTTGTAGGCTGGATGTAACATTGTAATTGAATCTTAATGTATTTTGGAAGTTCATCTATTAAAAATCCCATAATTAATTTTTGAATATGAAAAAAACAGATTAGTTATAAAAACTGACATTCAACTTACTTATAATTTAGTCTACATAAAGTAGTTTGAACCATACAAATAAAATTCACATAAATTGCAAATAAAATAGTTTTCAAAGCTGCATCTAATTAAATAAGTTCACAACATGCATACAACTTAATTAAAATCACCCACTGCGTCTAAAATTAATTTCGAACCACCGACCATTTCCATAAGATGGCCTATGCATCTAAACTACTTGTAGTTGTGCTTCGCCGTGACCCTTGTGACCTAGATGTCTCTACGATAACTCGCTCATTGTCTGCTGTATTTGCTGCATTTTGGCCTCTGCATTGCATTTGTTATTTAGTAAGCTAGTCATGGAATGAAATATAATTTTTGATGAAAGTTACATACCTCTTCTATTTCTGTCGGAAGTGGAACGACGAGCTTGATGCCTCTTTCGCCTATCTTGCATTTCGTCCATGGTCATTACATAACGGGTGTGCTTTCTCATCCCAACCCTAATCCAAGCCTTGCTAGGAAGAATTCTAGGAGAATGACAAGTAGGCCATTTGTTCAAATTGTTATAAGGAACAAACATCACATTCCAAGTACTTTCAAGATAATTCACACTATAGTAGTCTGCAACAAATTGGTTCTCGCTCCAGTTTCATTCACGAAAAATCACTAAGACATGAACGCACATAATATATGTTAATTGGATACCTCTACGTATACATTCTATTTTGTCACAACGTACTTGAACTCCCTATGAATAATGTTCATAGTTCCATTGGAGCCACGAGTGACTGGAACATACTCATTTGAGAATGAAACTTGGTACTAACATTCGCCATGCGTATACGGTACCAAATTCATTTTTTGCAGCTCTGATCTATCGTTTTTTGAGCTTAAGCTCCACCCGTTCAGAAAATTACTGATTTGCATTGGCTAAATCCATGGCTCGCTGCCGCTCAACAAACCATATGTTGCACTTATAGAATGTATCCTCCACAATGACAGCCACAAGCAATCTCCGGCGCAGCCGAAAGATATTGTTCAGTGACTCGGAGCCGTTTGTTGTCATGATACCCATCGGTATCACAGGTTTGAAAAATCTTCTCATAATTGGATGCTAATACATGGGTCATCTTTAATGGTGGTCTCAATGATATCGGCAATGATTGATGTCGTGAGCTGTGTATGGTCTTTCCTTAATGCCTCAGACCTGCATGTGTGAGGCTTGTCTTGCTTCGTTATAACCCATGCATCTCCATACCCGATGCTTTTCCCCTAAATTCGTACTCACAACCCGGAGTCTTGCACACCACCTAATCTTCTTTAACAGCTTTTCTTTGCTTTGAAAATATTATTCTAGCGCCAGCTCACCTTTGTACTCAATCCATCTCCTATAGTAAGCAACATCTGCTTCTTTAAAAGCAGATATATCATTGAAGTCTGCGAACGGGTACGTATCAGTCCGGCCCACAAAGTGACATATTCCCATATTCTCTGTGAATGGGCACTGGACCATCTTCATCACAACTATCCAGGTGATCAGATTTCCAGTTTCCTCCCTCAAATTCATCCTCAGTTTGCATATCTTTCTCGGGTTGCGTTAATATTTTCAAAATCCGACCTAATTTCGTTATCTACTGGTGCCAGTCTGGGGTGAGGTGATGGTTCAGGTAATGATAAAGGCACCACAGGCACATGAGAGACATGCAAGGGTCTAGGTGGGACTCTTGTATAAGGTCGTGGTTGGGGTGCTGGTGGAGTGAAGTGACTGTATGGTTCTGGGTCAGGTAGGAGTAAAGGAGCCATGAGAGTGTATGGTTCTGGTTGTGGTTGATTAGTTGGCGCAATCAAATTTTGGCCGTAACTTCCAACCCCTGACTCTATCAGAACTCTCTTGGCGTAGATTTTCATGATAAAATTTTCATTGGTCTTTAACTGCCCGTACACGCCTCTCCACACAGCATCACTTTTTATCGTCACGCTGATATAGGTTGGGGGTGTTTCAGAGTTCACTTGAGTTGTCAATTCTAAGTTCCACCTTTTAGGGTCATAACCAGTGCATTCATAAATCATAGACTTCAAGTTTCAAATTGAGATATCATCAACCATGAATGAATTAACACTAAGATAGCTCTAATTATCTGAACATTTCGTTTTGCCCAAAATAATGTTGCTAATAATTCAACAAAAATCCGTATATGGGAATATCTTTAAACTAATCATGCCAAGAAAGGCCCAAACCCCAAATTCATTCGCCTAAAAAAAATTCAAGAAGATTATTGCAAACAATTTTATTTCAAAATAAAAAGAAGATGCATATGAAGTCTAGCAGTTTTTTTATTTTTCGAAAATAAGTAAATATCTTTAAAGAACTGGAAAGATGGCCAATTTTTCGATTGCTTGAAAGGAACCTCAGCTGTTATGTTCTAGGAAAATTCAAAAGTCACTGAAAACTCTAAAGGATAAAATAATAATTTATTAAACAGAAAAGACATCATATTCCAGATGTAATCGTCCGAGTAAGATAGATTAATATATCTTGTCTACAAGTAAGATCGACTTTGTTTTGATGCGCATTAAAAAAAATAATCTTATGCTTTTGAGTTAATCCCGTTAATTTATGTTAATATTTACTGTGTCAAATGCTCAAAATATCTCGATTGTTATCTTCGTGATGCTGTCCGTTGATTTGTATTCCTGATGCGCATTATTGAATCAATTTCATTCAAATAGAAACACTCTCAGGTAACACAAAAATGGTTAGTTTCTCATGCATGCAAGTTCGATGGAGAGTCAAATTGTCAAAAGGCCTAATGAACTGTGATACAACAGATCTATTTTAACTTCAGACAGCGCATAATCAATATAAAAAAAATTAAAAAAAACATATACATGAAACCAAACCATCTCTGTCAATATCTTTATCTGATAAAGCCGAACGCACATAAATTGGGCTCTATGACCGTTCAAAGAAATTGAGCCCATGTTGTTCTATGCTCGGCCGATATCAAGTAAAATTTCGGACCTTTTCCCTATTAAAATCTTAGTTATAGAAATACTTAAAAATCCCTTTTAAGCGTACAATACATTACCGAAAGAAATAGTCTCTTTAGTCCCTATTAAAATCCATCCTGATTTTGTTACGTACAAGTTGCATAAAAATAGGCAGCCTTTACGATGCCATCACAATGATTTCCTGTACTTGCACACAACACATACGTGGCCTTTTGAATCTAGTTACAAAGCATAAATATTCTCAGCCGAAGCAAAATATCTTCCGAATCTATTTAAAATATAAGATGCCCGCTTAAAGTTCCTACAAACTTAAAACTAAACAATATGGATCTAACTTAACCGATCGAATCAGATCTATCTCATCCAAATCTGTTGAAATCCGAGTTCATCAACATTAACTCTGAAATATCTAAAATTCCGAATCCAGCTATTGAATTGTTTTGAGACACGTACACAGAAAAATGAGCTGTTTTGAGATGCGTGCACAGAAAAAGTTGGACGGCTGGATCTCGAATTTCAGGAATTTCAGAAGTACTGTTCATGAATCTCAGATTTCAGCTGATCTCGATTCCATGATCTGATATGAATTCTTTTCAAATCGGAGAACCAATCTACAAAAATATGCCACTATCTGCAAGGTTAAAAAGTGACTATTGCTAAGATATACCGACAAAAATTATTATTTTCGGACATATCGGTATTATTGATAGGAATATCCGCTACGATACTGTCAGCAAAAAACACTTTTATCCTCACAAATAGTGACAAATTTTTGTAGTAATTGTACATATTGACCTACTCGATGAAACGACTTTAACACCTAGATATATCATAGTCGATTGAAGGTCACATTTAGAAGAGAACGCAGCACGGGGGCAATCCCAACACTAAAAATGAGTGATCCATCTAGGTAGTGGTGGATCTAGACATCTAATAAGAGAGAATGTGGGTCAGTTCATCTTTATTTATTGTCAGAATTTATGGTTTGATATATATGAGTTTTTATATAATTTAGAGTAAAATTCTATATATGAGTACGGAAAATGACCTTCATATATTCACATGAAAATTTTATATAACCTCCAATATGTGTTTGATCGATCCTCATAGCTTGAAAGTCTGACTCCGCCTCTATATTTAGAAACCGACTGAATGATAAATATAGTCACATCTATATTAAAACTGCAATTTTAATATACGAAAAAAAGGCTTTATTTACATGACTAATTCGTAACCTTTTGAACCTAATTCATTATTTCATAAAATTTCTTATTTATTGTTTGGGTTTAAAATTCTATATATTCAATTACAAAAAAAAAAATCATCTAATGGCTTCAATAAAATACAACAAAATAATTGTATGGAACCGTTCAACGTCATATATAAGTATATATACTTGGAGATCAAAATATATATCTTCTTCGAACCTTTTAACTGTTTTTTTTAAATAGCTAGGAAATCAGCTGATTTAAAGATTATATATGAATCATCTGACAAAAGTGAAAACTGTTAAAAATTCTAACAAAAAAAAATTCATATTTAAGTTCATTTGTATATGAAGATCTAAGTCGAATGATTCAGATACACTTTTGTATAAACATACAATGTTATAAAATGCGATTTTGCTCATGCATATAGAATATCAATGCATACTGCATATGCGGATGTTAATGCGAACTTATATATGTGAATTTTAAAATAAGCTGTCAATACTCATGGTCAATTTCCACAGTCACAAGTCATGACAAGCCAACAAGGTATGTCCATATAGTATTATGTATCTGCATATCCGCATATACAGTATGCATATCTGTATATACGCATATGTGACTGAATGACAATTTGAACACGACAGCAGACGACATACGCATATGCGGCCGCATTTAAAAACACTATATACATAAGCCAACTATCTCTTCTCATCCCGTCCACTAACACCAAAAATGATACACATAACCGTAGTCTGAATTGTATTCTCAATCAAGTTGCTTCAAATAATAAGCTCAAACTTTATATAAATACATACATAAGCCAACTATCTCATTCACTAAACATAAAAAATGGAACTCACCCTCTCTTCTCTTCCCTGCCTACTGATTGCTATTTTCCTTCTCTTTTCCTTCCTGTTTCGCCAAAGAAACAAACTCAAGTCCGAAAGCAAACTCCCTCCGGGTCCATCGACAATCCCGTTCTTTGGAAACCTGCACCATATAGTAATTTCCAGTTGTCCGCACAAAACCCTGCGGGACCTTGCCCGGTCACTTGGACCTGTTATGCTCCTACGCACTGGTGATGTTAAACTCCTCGTTCTTTCTTCCCCTGATGCTGCAAAAGAGGTGTGCTTTCACTTCTGTAAAGTTCATGCATACAATGCAAACTAATTATAAACCTAAAAATAATTACAAAACAAGGACAAGCATGAAATATTCATAAGTCTGTGAGCCTTGTTAATTAATATTGTAACACTTTTTGGTAGTATTATTAATCTTTTTGACTGGAATAGCAACTTCATATGTTAATATGTTACACACACATACTTTGTGAGCACATAGTTTTGAGATTGATAACTACAATCTAATATATACATATACAGGTGATGAAAGTACAAGATTCAAGATTTATCGATCGGCCTACATTGACTGCAACAAAAGCAATCTTGTATGGATGCACAGACATCGCCTTTTCAGCTGGCCCATATTGGCGCCAGCTTCGTAAAATTTGTGTCACTGAGCTCCTCTCCACAAAGCGGGTCAAATCTTTCTCCTGGATCCGGCAAGCAGAGATCCGTTGCATGCTGAAAAAGCTCTCCACATTTTCTAATGACAACACGCCAGTCAATTTCGGTGAACTTGTAAGTGAGCTATCAAACAGTGTTGTTCTTCAGGCAGCATTTGGTGGCAAGTGTAAAAAGCAGAGCATGTTTTTGAAAATTATGAAGGAAGCAGTGGATACATCCGCCTGGTTTTGTCCATCTGATGTATTCTCTTCTTTGGGCTGGTTGGATGTGAAGACCAAAAGAAAATTAGCGAGGATTCACAGGTAAATTAATATCAGATAATTTGATCAGGATATATATATGTGGATTATTAAGTGTTCATGGAATTTATAGACACCATGGATGGCAGTTGGCATCCAAATATATTGGTTATAAAATTTTGAAAAAACCAAAGAACATGTGGATTACTCGAATTTTGATTCTCATCTCATACTAGAAAAGATTATACTCAATTTTATTGTGAATAGGTTTTTTTTTGTAAATCAGAATGTGCATCCCAACTAGAGGGGGGGGGGGGGGGGGGGGGGGGGGGGTCTTTGTGCTAGTATATCAAACAAACATAATTGAAGCTAAATGGAAATATACCCATAAATTACTATATAGAAATTACGACCATTATAGGGTTCATCCATTTATTTATTTTGAAAGAAATGCATATTGAAATTTTTGAATCTTCAAAATGCTGGTCTAAACTAATTACTGACTTGATAACTTCTCAAAAACAAATTCTAGAAAGTTTGTATTTTAGAAAAATTCCATGAATTCAATACCAATATATCAAAAATGGAGAAGTCTCATTATTAATTGCACGCAAGAATATCTTTACCCAAAATATATCTAATGAAAAATGTATGTTTTGTTTGCTCACATAGAGCACATGATGTTGCCTCCTGAGAATGAAAATCAACTCCGTAATACTGTAATGAAGCAACTAATACAATCATGCTTATTTGCACACAAGACCCTATTGTTTATTCTGTTACGCTCCACTTTCTATTTCTTTTAAGAAATGCTAACCAGTTATTCTTGGAACTTTACCTTTATTCAAATTGCAACTACGTAACTACGATTTATTTAAATGAAAATCAGATTTCGAATTTTAGAAGCATCTTTTTAACTTTCCTGGTATTTCTTTCCAGAAAAAAAGAACAAACTGATATGGAAAGATTCTACTAATTAATGCATATATATATGTAGGGAGTTGGATACAATACTAGATGAGATACTACAGGAGCATTTGAAAAATCCAAAGGAACAGATACATGAAGGAGATGAAGAGAATGAATATGATTTGGTTGATATTCTGATAAAGGAAAAACAATATGGTGATCTAGAGGTGCCTATCACATGGGACAATATTAAAGCTGTTATCATGGTATGTTATATAAGTTGTACCACAAATAATATAGAATTTCAAGCAAAAAAGATGGAAATCAGTACTTGTAAAACCACACACACACACACACTACTTAAAGTGCGCCGTATTATTTGCAAAAAAAAAAAAGATGTGCCGTATTTGTTTTGGAGAGTCTCTTCTAAAAGAATAGTAAATGAATATTTGACCAGATTATGTGTTGCTCTTTGTTCAGGATGTATTCACTGGAGGAACAGACACAGTATCGAATGCAATTGAATGGGCAATGTCTGAACTAATTAAGAATCCAGCTATAATGGCAAAAGCACAGGCAGAAGTAAGACAGGCTGCAATTGTAAACAAAAGGTTTGACGAAAATACCCCCGTCGAACTCAATTACTTGAAATTAATCATCAAAGAAACCCTGAGGATGCACCCACCTGCACCGCTCTTATTACCACGGCATTGCAAGGAAACATGTCAGCTACTGGGCTACACAATTCCATCTGATACCATTATAGTAGTAAATGCATATGCACTAGGAAGAGACGATGAGTACTGGCATGATGCAGAGGAGTTCAAACCAGAGAGATTTGAAAATTGTACTGTTGATTTCAAGGGTAATAATTTCGAGCTCTTGCCGTTCGGAGCGGGAAGACGAAGTTGTCCGGGAATTGGTTTCGGTATTGCGGTGGTAGAGGCGGCGTTAGCTAAACTTTTGTTGCATTTTGATTGGAACCTACCTGATGGAATGAAGCCAGAGGAGTTAGACATGACAGAGGAATTTGGTGCTGTTACTGCTAGGAAGAAGCGTCTCTATGTCTTACCAGTACAACGTGTTCCTTTGCTGGATGATTAGTTATTGAAGGAACTCTTCTTCTTCATCTGATGAAAAGAAAAATGTCAAATTATATATATCTTCAATAGTTATAGATAGTTAAAAGTTGTACTAAGGCTTGTAATTAGGATCGGTCAATATCTTTAATTATATTGAACTAAATAAAAGAAGATGATATTTATTAGATTGTGTGGTTGTTTTATTTTTTATCATTAAAAATATTTAATTACAGAATTAGATGGTGTCAATGCATAATGCATATTGACCCCGCTATGAACTCAAATTCTCGATTTGAAAGTTCTAACGGTTGATCCGAATCGTTTAACACAGTCTCTATATGAATATGTACTTGTAAACTAAATTTTACATTTTTTATAATTTTTTCAAAGTTTTTTTAGATGGATAGAAAATCACTCGATCTGAAAATTTTGGACCATGAAAAAACAGTGATATTCTACCCATATAAAAAAAAAAGTAAAAGAATGATAAAAAAATGTAAAATTTAATTTACAATTACATATTCATATAGAGACTATGTTGGACAGTTCGGACCAATCATTGAAATTTTGAAAACAAAAATATTAATCCGTAGTACGGACCAATCCGCGCTATGCATTGCACCATAGCCTCACTCTACAAACATTATTATCAATCAGCATTAATGTCCAATTCATCTTATCCATACGACAAATTATTTTTTTCCCCGAGTATATTATTACTGACAAAATTTTAGACTAGGGTATATTTTTTTTAGTTATTTCATTGAAATAGGAATCTATTTATAAATTAAGAATCCTAACAAGTAACAACATTACAATTCAACCCGGAACGTTAATGTCGAGTATGGGACGGACTAACGGAGTATGGATGTCAGCAAATACCTAGTCTCGCTTCCGTTAAGTGAAGTTATGGTGATATAAATAAACAAATAAATTTTAGTAAACACGAAAGGTCCCATGGTCTAGTGGTTAGGACATTGGACTCTGAATCCAGTAACCCGAGTTCAAATCTCGGTGGGACCTTTTTTTATTATCTTTTCCCTTTTTTTGCAAATGGGGATAACTGTGATAGACCCGAAATTGCAAAAGTGAACCAAGTCCAAATTATACTAAATTACGTTACATTAATCTAAATTTAACTAATTACTCTAAATTATACTAAATTAAATAATTAAAACTAACTGAAAGGAATTAACACTAATTACAACTAAATTATACTAATTTTGGTATATTACTAACAAATCCTAACATTTTATACCATTTTGCACTAAAAATGAATTTTAAAAAAATTAGGACTTGAAGAGGAGGAGAAATTTGAGAGAAAGAGATAAATTGAGGAGAGATAGTGTAAAATTTGATAAAATTAATTTTGAGAAAAATGTCTCACCCTCCACACATATATATAAATATCCAAACTGGTCATTTAATGGCGGTGGAGGATAAAATTGAGAACCGGCCATTTAATGGCCGGTGAAGGAAAGAATGGGAACCGGTCATTTAATGATTGGTTTGGACATTTAAAAAAATATCCAGCTAACTTGGATATATTTTTTAATTTCTAATTAACTTTGGATATTAATAAAAATGTCGGGAAAATTCTCAACAAAATCCAAAATAATCCGAGAAATAAAAAGTTTCCAAAATAAATCCGAAAAACTCCAAAAAAAAATCACAACAAAATCGTAAATGCTTAGAGCAGAGTACAAGATATGCTTCTGTTTGTATTTTGAATAGAGGTGGGAATTGGCTGAAACAAGTTGTGAATTTGGAAAATAAATCTGCTATTATTTCAAAGGAATAACATAAACCTGTTATTATGATTCCAACCGTTCAAATTTTTTCATACGCGAATTTCAATGAAGAATTTTTTTTAAACTAGAGTTAAAATGCTCCATTGGTTTTGTACTCCGTCATACTCCGTCATACTCCAATATCATTATCTCTATTTTCAAAGTCTAAATAATAGATCTGAACCGTTCAATATGATCTTCATATTAAAACGTGTTTGGATAACAAATTTTAGAATTTTTAGAATTTTTTTGCTATTTTTATTAGATATGTACAAAATCACTATTTTTGAATGGTTCAGAATATTCTAAAAACAGTGATTTTGTACCTATTTTAAAAAATATCAAAAAAATTTCAAAAAATGTAAAATTGTATATCCAAGCACATTTTAATATGAAGATCATATTGAGTGGTTCGAATCGACTGTTTAAACTTTAAAAATAGAGATAATGATATTGGAGCATGATGGAGCACAAAACCAATGGAGCATTTTAAACCTACTCTTTTCTTATGTGTAAATCTCAATGAAGATCAATGATTGGAATCGGAATAATAGAAACTTGTTATTCCCGTAGAATAACAGTAGATCTATTTCTGTGAATTTCAGGGCCATTATAAACAAGTAGCTGAATGTGGTGCATAACCACCAAAGAACTAACAAGAGCCACATAATGAGGTTAGGGGAGGTACATACTTGCCTATCTCTGAACTATTTATTTTTTAAAAAATATGTTTTTGTTATCATGTTTTTCTAAAAATAAATTATAAAATTATACTTGTATTTAAATAATTATATCATTATATTCTATTCTGAAATTTTGCCCTGCATTATCATATTTTCTAACTCTGTACATACCAATTAACATATAGTGAGGTGATTATGGCAAGGAAGATGCAGTGTAGGGTCACACTTCTACATTTTACTTGTGGGAGGTAATATTAACTTTGATCATTTGAGGATTTGTTTTAAAATGAAAAACTTTATGAAATAATCTTATTTTTCAAATCATCAAACAAAATATCACTCTTCTAAAATCTTTTACAAAATATCTTTGTGGACCCCACTTTCCGCTTCTTTCCCCCTCCCTCCCAATGGATCTGTATCCTCTAGAATACTGTAGATGATTTCCCTCACTTAACGGTTTGAGATTCGGGCTAACGCAGAGGCAGTATTATTGGGTTTTGAGGTTCGTGCCAAATATAAAAGAACGGTCCGAATCCACTAATTGTAAAAGATTATCTTTTGAGGTAACAGAGAGGATGTGAATTCCTCTCCCAATACAACCTAATTACTTCCATCATAAATGCATTATTTCCCCCCAAATCACTTTATGTTTGAAAACATCATCAACCAGATTTCTTTAAGGCACCAATTTGCCAAAAAAAAAAAAAAACAATAGAAATAAGAGAAGGGGTTCTAAAAAAAATAACCTTTCCACTTCTAAGTTTTGACTCCCACTTCAAATTTCTTTTGAGCAAGTAATTTTGAGCAAGTCCATTGAGATATTAAAAGCCTGATCATTGCTGAAAATCCCACATTAGTAATACAGTTCCATAGTTGAATTGCTATATAAAACATGAAATCCGAATTGAGAAGAAAAAAGGGGAAGGACTGATTTGCATGGCTGCATGGGGTCATGTCATTGCTAAAAGATGACGGATTTTGGCATTATATTGTTGGAGAACGGAGTAGGTCCGATGCCCATTGGACCTACTTTTAGGTTCAACGAGCATGATAACTGTCCGATCTAATTTAAAATTTGTTTGCACAAAAATTAAAACAGACATGCACGAAGTTTAAAGCATTCTGCACGAATCTTAAAGCAAATCAACGGTGATTAAACCCGTCAAACCAGAGAGCAAGTCCAATGGGCATCGGACCTACTCTCAAGTGATATTGTTGTGCTATGAAAAGTAGTTATAACATTGCCAAGTGTTGGAGGAGGTACATGAAAAATTAATTTCATTGTCAGAAAGTTTAATGGCATCAGCAACTAAAAAAACATTAATAAGAATACTATATTATCCATACTTATTGCATTGTATGATTTTAAAACATAAAAATAATATTAACAATACTTTGAATTGACTCGCTCAAAAGAAATTTGAACTGGGAGTAAAAACTTGAAAGTGGGCAGGTTTTTTTTTAAACCCCTTTTCTTATTTCTATTTTTTTTTTTTTTGTCTTTTGGCAAATTGGTGGCTAAAAAAAAAATCTCGTTTAACAATGTTTTCAAACGGTAAGTGATTTGAGGGGGGTGGGGGTGGTGATTGTATGATGGGAGTAGGAGGGAAGGAGAAAGGTGCGTAAAGTGGAGTTATCAAGGACATTTTGTAAAATATTTTAGAAAAATATATTTTGTTTGATGATTTATATAAAAAAGTTATTTAATAAAATTTTCCGTTTTAAAATTGAGTTTTTCAATGTTGATAAAAGTATGTCTTCGGATGTTTTTTTAAAATGTCATAGAATTCACAAATTAGAGCATCCACATTCCAGCAACTCAAATGAGTTTCTAAATAACTGTTAACCTCTTTTTAGAAATTATGGTCTCTAAAATAATTTGAGCCAATCATTTTATCAGCATGGAGCTATAAACAGTTTCTTAATAAGAAATTTTACTGCATAATTTCTAAATAAGAAATTTTTTTACATTTTTAAAACTAGATTAGAAACTACCACATCAGATTAGAAACTCTAATAGTACTAGAAAGTAGATGCTCTTATAGATGACGAGAAGTTGGTCCAACTTTTATGTTGAAATATATTTCTCGTTTAGTTGTTCCGACCTTTTCAGGTTAAATAATTGGAAAGACGGATTGGTGGCTTTTGTCTCTTATAAATGTCTTACGATGGATCATGGATGGAAACCACTAGTAAGTAGTAACTATTCAATTAAGATCAATAAAATAAAATTCAATATTATAGATATTTAGCATTTTTTTTATCGTTTGTATGCAAATTAAAAAAAAAATTCAGCATTTCTCCACGAGCACTTATACGGCACTTCTATAATTTAGCTTGAATTTTCAAGGTAAATTAGGCCCAGAATAATGAATTGTATGAGAAGTGGGAACACACCTGTTGTCCTGAATAATACTCCAGGTTTTTAAAAATTAAAATTAGTTATATTCAGAAATGATGCATAAACTGTACTAGAAAGAGGAATTCAGATCCTCTCCGGTACCGTAATAGGGAATCCTTTACAATTACTTGATCTGGACCGTTCTTTTTAACTTGACACGAATCAAAGCCCAATAATACTGCCCTCCGTCAGCCCGAATCTAAAAGTGGCTGAGAGTTAATCTCAAACCGTAAAGTAAAGAGAATCTTTTACAGTAATGGAGAGTAATGGAGAGATACTTGTCCTAGAAAGAGCCCGCCAGGCCTAAACAATTTCCTTTCAATTTGCGCGCGCTCAGAAATTTTCATATTTCCACACCCCCCACCCCTTCCATGTCTCGCTTTCCCTCTCCCGTGGGGAAGGGTTAATCGCCGTGGACCGGTGGACCGAGCCCAGCCAGGCTTACTTCCTCACCCACCTGCACGCCGACCACACGCAAGGCCTCTCGGTTCACTGGTCACGCGGCCCCCTTTTCTGCTCTCCTATCACCGCCCGCTTACTCCTCTCCAAGTTCAAGGGGTTTGACGCTCTCTGATCAGAGATCTGGAGGTGGGGTCCACCACACATTCTCTCTCATCTCCCCGGTCACTGGTGGTGAGGTTGAGGTTCGTGTCACGCCAATCGATGCAAATCATTGTCCAGGTTCGTATTGCCTGAAAGGGCATTTCGTTGAACACGTTGGGTGTGCTATAGACTATGGAACTTGACCATGATCGAGATGGATTTAGCTTCTAGCGTCAAATAGCATGGAAAATTCCTTATTTTGTTAATTTCAAGGGGGAGGTTTTAGCTATGTTCGCAATTGCCTGATAAGGATTCAAAATAGGAAGTTGAAAAATTCAACAAATAATGAGCGAATAATTTCACTATCAGAAAGTTGATAATATTACTTCTACAGTTGTACCACTTACCAAAGCAAGTACTGTACCAGACCAGACCTTGTGGTAGAGTACAAATTTATAGCTTTACCTTCTATTTCAACATTTTGAAACATCATACTAATTAGTACAGTAACACATTGCAATATGCTTACATATTTTTTCTTTGTTTAAGTTTTGAAGCTGAGAAAACATGTTTTGCTTTTTCCTAGTACAGAAAATCAGGATAATATACTTGATTCTTTCAAATAAATAAACAAACAAGAAGATGTTACGTACTGCATTAACACCTTGTGATCCTGATTTCTATTATTCCAAGTTTATAAAAGTTAATTTGAAAGGAATCAATGTTTCTTTGGACAGGATCAGTAATGTACCTGTTTCAAGGTGAGTTAGGATGTGTGCTTTATACAGGTGACTTTCGCTGGGAACTGACATCTGAGAGGGCAAAATTATCAAAGAGCACGCTCCTTGATGCACTCAATGGAGAGAAAGTGGATATCCTGTACTTGGACAACACTTACTGCAATCCATGCTTCTCCTTTCCCTCTCGTAAAGATGCAGCT
Source organism: Carex parvula (assembly GCA_025461045.1). Taxonomy (NCBI): domain Eukaryota; kingdom Viridiplantae; phylum Streptophyta; class Magnoliopsida; order Poales; family Cyperaceae; genus Carex; species Carex parvula. The sequence goes on along the minus strand of JAJGRW010001375.1, from coordinate 251,266 downwards.
CAGCAGGTTTATAGTATTTTGCAATGTAGTCCCTGAATTGTTCAAATTACGACTTCATACCTTAAACACTAAACTGTGATGTGATAATGTAGGTGGTTGATATAATAGAAAGGCACCCTCATCATGAGGTTGTAATTGGAATCGACTCACTTGGCAAAGAACATCTCTTGCTTCACATATCAGAATCTCTCAAACCAAGGTTAAATATTATGTGAACTCATTTTTTTTTTCTTTCTCGGTTCTTGTTTGTAATTTCATTCTACCCACATTTCTCTTCCATACAGATTTGGGTCTGGCCAGAGCGTTTAGAGATATTAGATCTTCTTGGACTTGATGAATATTTACAACTGACACAAGCCAAACTCGAATTCGAGCCGTTCCACGATACAGCATAACACAGAATAACCTAGAATCTTTAAATACAATGTACCCTACAATTGCAATAATGCCAACTGGTCTGCCTTGGTCCCAAGATTCCCCTGATAAGGGTGCATACACTGTGCGATACACTGCTCATTCCAGCTACTCAGAATTAGAAGAGTTCATGAAGATTATAAGACCGTCAATTGTTGTCGGTATTGTTTCTTCATCTTTTTGCCTTATTAACCCAAAGCATCATTTTGCGGAGACGTGTGGTGTTATCAGTTCTTCCACAAAAGGGCATAATGTGCATTTTAAAGTGATGAAGGGTTCACATGGATTCAAGGTGAGAAAGAAAGAAGGGAAAGGAAAGGTGCTTGCGAGTGTGCGAAGGAGTAGAGTTAATATTGTGAGAAAAGAGAGAAGGGGTGTGAAGATTGAGGAATGCGATGAGATTTGCACATCTGATTTTGAGGTACGAATTGGTTCCGATTGGAGTTCATGAGACTGATTGTTCTTTTTGTGTTTAGTAATTGAATGATTCTTTTCTTTTTCTTAAAATAGTAACTGATTGAAACATTATCTAAGTTTTCAGTGTAACACATTTCAGTGTTTAGTTAGTATGCTTTTCTCAATGTTATAACAGATCATGAAGATAAAAATACTGATAAAGAAAATATTGTTATATCAAAGGTAGTAGGTACTGAAGGGGCTTTGATAGTCTATACGAATATTAGTATATTAAATTGAAAGGTAGGAGTTATGAATTCTACAAAAAGGATGTATTATATTCAACATAGTCAAAGAGCATAAAGTAGATGTCACTGCCATACCAGATATACAATTTTAGATTTTAACAGGACTCTAAATTCTATTTCTACACACTTAATCATTGTACTGTTCCCTCAGTTGCGCAATCTGGTGTTTCTTCTTGGATTTGATGGTAATTAAATTGAAATTTCACTTACTAAAATACATTGAAATTCCAGATATACAAGTGATAAAAATTCCACTCTGTTAGAGCCAGTATGATTAATTTGTTTGGACCTACGCTATAGTTAACCAAGGCATTACATCAAACACCACATGTGCATCCTTATACACCCACAATGTGCATTTTGAACTAAACTACAAAATGAAAAACTCATAAATCAACACTGCAAAGAAAAAAAAACACTTCAACTCTCAATTTCTTTAACTCTTAAATATCTTAACTTTGTCCATAAATGATATACGAAGTCTGAGCAATCTCTGTAGAAACAAGTGTAGATTAAATACATTTGGGAAGTTATAGTACAATCTAAGAGGCTTCCAACTTGATTCATGCATTGTTTAAATTGGACCTTATCGATGTTATGGAATGAAATTGAGATGAGGTCGTTATCTCTGAGTTATAATTATGGCTGATCTTCATGGAAACCCAAATCTTAAAACAAAAATTGAACCATATATTTTAGCATCTAATGAAGTAAACAAGGGATGTTGTGTGGGGAACGGTATGCATTCAAGTGATGCCTTGTTTTTTTTAGTTAGTATGCACAAACTAATATGACGATAGAAAATTATATGAAAACTTAAAACTCATTGCTAGTGCTCAAATAGTTTCCTGTACCAATGACCTAGTGTATGGTTTCCTGTCCTCTTTGTTAGTTGTTTTTACTGGATCGGAAACGTGGTAATAATTCTTTGTTTCTTAAGGAAACATTGAAGTTTGTTATTTTTTTTTTTTAAAGAAAAGAAGGTAAATTATTGTGCGTTTCTTTTTTTATCAAATTCTGAAATTGACCTGTTATTCAGAAAGTTATTCAGGAATCCCTTTTCTTCCTTGAATGTACATCTTGAGCATGCTGAGGCTAAATCTAAATTAATTCTACAGAAGTCTAGGCCCATTTGGGTACGTACAGTAAGCCCAGTAAGGTTCAGTTTGATTCAACAGGCTGTGATCAGTAAGATGACTATGCACAGTAACAATCATTAATAGAAATCCTCTAATGCCGTGAAAGAATATATCATAGAGAAATTTCAATTTGTTCATTTGCATTTTGAGAGCTCGTTCATTAAGAATAATTCTGTAAAATTTTTGTAAGTACTAAGTAATCAATGAGTTTATGATGGAGCACTTTGTGTTTTGCCGGGGGTTGCTCTGGTGAAGCAACTACTGTTAAAATATCATTTGCTATATTTTTTTTTTCCAGGGCATGCATGCAATATGTTTTATTATTTTTCCTCTTTCTTCTTTGTTGACTGTTGAATATAATAATCAGGAAAATCCTTAAATATACTGTTTTAATTGTATTGGTTAATTATAGCTATAGAAGTTTGAAACTTCTATTTTGTTAAATTATATATAGTTGGATCCTCTATTGTCCAAGTTATGTAATGTTAGCTATTGACTAATGCCAGTAATTTCAAAAAAAATTCTATTTTAATATTTGAACTGAATACTCTGTTTCCAATTACATATCATTTCCAAATTTCTCTATTATTATATTACAATAAAAGTAAACTGCATCCTTAATTATTTCCAAATTTTTCTTTGAAGCAGGGGCGAATCTAGAAAAAAAATTCATGGGGTAAATTATTTCCTAATTCAGAATAATATGGTAATTAAATTAAGAGTGAGGCTACGGTACTATGCATAGCACGGATTGGTCCGTATTACGGCTCAATATTGACTTTCAAAATCCTAACGGTCGATCCAAACCATTCAACATGATTATAAAATGAATATGTACTTGCAAACCAAATTTTACATTTTTTCAATTTTTTTTACTATTTTTTTAGATAGGTAGAAAATCACTGTTTGGATGGTCCATAATTTTCAGATCAAGTGATTTTCTACCTATCTAAAAAAATAGTAAAAAAAAATCGAAAAATGTAAAATTTGGTTTGCAAGTACATATTCATTTTATAATCATGTTGAATGGTTCGGATCGACCGTTAGAATTTTGAAAAGTCAAATATTGAGCCGTAGCACGGATCAAACCGTGCTATGCATAGTACCGTAGCCTCACTCTCAAATTAATACTACTAATTATTTTATAAGCATAAGAGTCAAAACGAAGAACTTTAACACAAAATATGGGGGTCAAATCTATATATAGCAAAATTTTCTCAAATTACAATAAACAAATCAATACAAATCACTTGTAATTTTTGATAAAAAAATATATTGGTTTAATATTGACACTCAATTTAAATTTAAATCTGCATTAAATAGCATTTTGAAGGTGGGCAATTCAGATTTGACTCTTTTGATCTAAATGCCTGGACTACAAATTTAATTTAGCCTGGTCCAGAGGATTGTCAGAAGAACCCCTAAAACAGTTAAAACCTAACAACTCGTTACATGGAATACCACACGTAATGACGCACGTAAATCTGTAATAACCTAGAGAGAGAGTGTTTTTGTTTGTAAAGTAGCTGAAGTGGCGTTTGTAGTCCAGTCTTTATTTCATAAAAGAAGCACCTGATTCCCTTCGTAAGAACTGCTACTCACAGTTCGGTGGGCCCCCCATGCCTTCTTCAGTCCTCTCTCTCTCCTCTCTCTTACGTAGTGCAAAAAAACAAAGAGGTAGGAGAGAGGCGGAGTGGGGAGAGAGAGAGAGAGAGAGAGACAGAGAGAAACGCCTTTCTCGTTTCTCATATCCATCAACTATCCATATCCAAACCCTAGATTTAGATTTATAGGATATATATAGCCTCGGATGCACTGCATGCATCAACCAACTACTTAGATTCTTCTCTTTTGCCACCTATTGTTTTCCATCTAACATTCTTTTTGGAGCATATTAAATTTTACCAACTATATAATGGAGATAATATCCTGATATATGAATAAATCGCTCTCTTAATTTGCCTAGTTTCTGGAAATCCTTATATTGTGAACTATTTAACGTGACATCCTCAAACAATTAATAAATTATTTTATAGTGACCTACCAAGCATTATATTTTGTGCCCTACTATTTTTACACTTAGGAAAAAATAATATGAGTTTATGGTTAAATTCGAAATTATAACACAGCATATAAGTTCAATAAGATCACGGTAAAAAGAGGAAAAAGTTTACTCTATTAGTCAGAACTCAGCTAACAATTAAGAATGACTTTAATAAATATTACAAAAAGAACAAAAACTTAAGTATACTTCATTTAACAGGAGAGAAATTAAGTTTTTGACAGCTTTTCAACAAAATCTCGTCAAGAGGGACTTTTCTATAAAAATCTCACAGACTTTTTACTTTCCATTTCCATAACTGCAACTTTTTGAGTTTTACATTTAAAAAAAAAAAAAAAAAGCCAACATACCTCGCCCACGGCTCACGCAGATAAATTACTTTCAGCCTCTTCGATCGCCAATTTTAACTAAAACTAGAAAACATAATTAATAAATTAAGAGGGACATCACAACAACACCAAAAAAGACCATACAGTACTCGATCAACACCCTTTCTTTAATTACTTTTAGTAAGAGAGTTTAAGAGAAAGATCAATTGGCTGAGAAGGATATGCAGATCTCGACGGTGCTGACGTGGATGCATCACTCATCGTTGGAAACGCCAGCTCAGCTAGACTGCCACCGTATGTTGGAAAAAACTGGTATTCTCTTGTTTGTCTCCTTCTCTCCATGGATGCCATCATTCCTTCCTCCTACCAAAGAAAACACCCTACATTTGATTAAAAATCACCCGAAATATTACAATGTAAGAGGTAGGTACTAGGTAGAAAGAAAACTCAGATCACCAGATCAGCAGATGGAGTGATGGTGGCCGTTAGATCCATCTCCATGTGATTACCACCGTCCATATATTCATACACTGAGCTCTCTCCAAAGAGGCGCTTCTTCTGTTTAAAAAAAAAAGGCAAGAAAAACGAAATTAAGAAAATAACAAGAAATCATAGATCATAGGTCGTTATTATAAAAAGTCTCTCGTATTCAAATCAACGAAATACTTACACGGACACAAAACTCGCACTGATCAGCGTAGCACTGCACCGGGTCCACTGGTGGAGGCACAAGAGGCCTCGGCACCATTTGGGTTGAAGGGGGCTCTGGTGCCGGCGCTGCCAGATACCTCCCCATATATCCTGGGGGTCCCATTGTACCCACCGGGTAAGTACCCGTTAAAAGACCTCCTCCTGACCCTACCGGAGACGGGTACGACCCGACAAGCATGTGAGGGAGTACGACACGACGAGGCTGGTGCATGAGGACCTCGGTTTCACCTGCCTGCTCCATTCTGAGCCGTTCCAGCTGAGCAACTCCAAGGCCTCGCTGTGGGGCCCGCTTCGGTGTTACTTGCTTAGCAGACTTCCTGGACCTGGTTCGAGGTGGAGCTGGCGGTGGTAGATGCACAGAGTTTAAACTCTGGTCAGGTTTTGGCGAGTTAGGGTTTTCGTCGGGGAAGGTAATAGGCCAGTAAATAAATTGGGAAGGCATTTTTTAATGGAACAGGGAAAGAGAAAAGGAGCAACAAGAGGAGAAAGGGTTTTGGGGGTTTATATAACGGGAGCGGAAGCGAGGGGTTACTGAGTAAGTGTGTAGGTGGTGGTCCCGGAAGGAGAGAGTGACACGTGGCAGATAGTTGCATGTACGGCCTGCCCGGTGTGACCCGGGGGGAGGTATTTTATTTGTCTGGTAGTGCTGACGTGGCGTTTGAGTTGATAGTCCGTTGGTTGCAGGAAAACTTTGCTTGTGCGGATTTGTGCGGATAAAACATGTTTCTCTCTTGTGTTTTCTTTTTGTTACCAGACTTAAAAAAATGATGAGCTATTACTTTCTCGCTGTCATAATCAGTGTCGTCTTTAGTTCTGCACAAAAAATTCGTAGTTCGTAATTCGATTCGAGTGTGATTCGAAAAAGTTCGTAAAAAATTCGATTCGAAATTGACTTAGTTCGAAATTAATTCAAACTAAACTCAAACTGAACCTAGTTAGTTCGAAATAGGTTCGCAAACCAAACTTAGTTCGAAATTAACTCAAATGTGAACCGTTGATTTCAGCTGATAATGAACTTTAATGTTTTATTTAGGATAATATTTGAGTTTGTAATAATTCTGAGACTTTGGTGATTATTCTATACTTCTATTGATATTTAAATTGTACTTTGAATACTTTAGATATTTGAAAACTTTGGTGATGTTGCTCCTGATGGCTATTTGAAAAACTTTGTATACTGTGATTATACAGAACTTTGATTTATTGTACTAAACTTTGGTATTTGATATAAATTTTGGTATTTGTACTTTGAATATTTTAGATATTTGAAAACTTTGGTGATGTTGCTCCTGATGGCTATTTGAAAAACTTTGTATACTGTGATTATACTGAACTTTGATTGATTGTACTAAACTTTGGTGTTTGATATAAATTTTGGTATTTGTAATAAACTTTGGTGTACTGTGTAATTAGAATTCAGAATGCCTGAGTTTTTATTGAAGTGTTGTAATTTCGAACTATGGCCCAGCCATAAGTCATAACTCGTAAGTCGTAACAAGTTCGTAAAAGTTCGAAATTGAGTTCGTAAAAATTCGATTTGAAATTGAGTTCGTTCGAAATTAATTCAAACCAAACTTAGTTCGAAATTAATTCAAACCAAACTCAAACTGAGGGTAAGTTCGATTCGGTTAATTCGGTTCGTTTGCAGCTCTAGTTGTCTTGGTAAAAAACTTCTGTTAATTCAGGATATATATTTCTTTTTAAAAACTTATTGTATGAAAAATAAATATATGTATCTAGCTCTCTGTCGCAAGATGAAGCTCATCACCCTGATTTAAATTATAATGCGATTCTCTCATTAAATATTTTGAATCATTATAATTATTGACGAAATAATTGACTATTAATTTACAGATCAATATAAGAATGTTAGAACACATATATATATATATATATTTTTGGGAGAGAAAAATGAAAATTTCGGGTTTGCATCTTAATTAGTATTTAATGTGTTTTATTAACCGTTGGAAGAACGTATCATATGTGATTAATTAGTGTGTTTATAGTGGAAGCATTCATGTATGGCTCATGGAAGAGCTAATCAACTACTATTTTAGAATGTGATTTTTAATATGCATACGTACGGTTGATGATTATTCCATATCGTACAAATAGTATGGGCATGCATATGGAGTCCGCATCGTCTACATTAACTCAAAAGAGCATAATTCTTTTTTGAGTTAATACAGAGGATACGAATTCATGCATATGCGGCAAAGTTTGCAGATAGTATATGTGATTGTATGTTTTGAAGAAAACAAATTCACAAATGCTACAAGTAGAATTTTTTTTCTAGAGTTTTATTCAAAATTAAGAAAATACAATAAGGACACTATTAAATGATATAGTTATATCTTCAATTTTATCAGTCTAACCTGATGCAAATTAAATATATATATGAGGGATGCTTCTATGGACATAAGGACCTATTTGTAAAATGAACATATTTTCATTTTCAAAGTTCAAACAGTCGATCCGACCGTTCAACATTATCTCCATATTAAAATGTACTTGGAGGTCAAATTTTACATTTTTTTGAATTTTTTTACTATTAATTAAGTATTTTACAAAACTAGTCAAATTCAGACCATTGAATTTTGTACCCATCTTAATAAATAGTAAATTCAAAAAAATGTAAAATTTGACCTCCAAGTACATTTTAATATGGAGATAATGTTGAACGGTCGGATCGACTGTTTGAACTTTGAAAATGAAAATATGCTCATTTTACAAATAGGTCCTTATGTCCATAGAAGAATTTGCCTATATATATATGAGAAGGGTTAAAATGCACCATTGGTTTTGTGCTCCAATCATGCTTCACGTATTTTTCTCCATTTTTAAAGTTCGAACAATCGATCCGAACCGCTCAACATGATCTTCATATTAAAATGTGCTTGGAGACAAAATTTTATATTTTTTGAAATTTTTTTACTAAACTTTTAGATAGGTACAAAATCACTGTTTTGGATGGTCCAGAATCTTCCGAAAACAGTGATTTTGTACCTATTTAAAAAATAGTAAAAAGTTTTCCAAAAATATAAAATTCAGTCTCCAAGCATATTTTAATATAAAGATCATGGTGAACGGTTCAAATCGACCGTTCGGACTTTGAAAATGAAAATAAGGATGTGGAGCATGATTGGAGCACAAAACCAATGATGCATTTTAACCCTACTATATATATATATGAGGAGGGTTAAAATGCACCCTCCGTTTTGTGCTCCTAACGTGCACCCTCCCCTCATATCTTCATTTTCAAAGTTCAAATAGTCGATTCGAACCTTCCAACGTGTTCTTCATATTAAAATGTGCTTGGAGACCAAATTTTACATTTTTTGGAAATTTTTTACTATTTTTTCAGAATTTTTGATTAAACTAAATAATAATAAAAAATTCAGCAAAGTGATGATTTTCAAAACAGTGATTAAATATGGTAAAAAAATAATAAAAAAAATCTGAAAAATGCTATTTTGAAAAATTCTAAACAAATAGTAATAAAATTTCAAAAAATGTAAAATTTCGTTTCCAAACACATATTAATATGGAGAACATGTTGAGCGCTTCAGATCGACCATTTAGATATTGAAAACGCAAAAATGACTTATAAGCATATGCTCTCATATGCTTATGTAAGTAGAGTAGCCACTCACTATATATATATGGAGAGAGAGAGAGAGAATGGCTAATATACAAACGTTTGTTCCTGGACTCAGTAACAAACGGTTCGGCTCTCTAATTTTCAAAGTCCAAACCGTTAGATATTCAATCTATATTAAAATGTGCTTGGAAACCAAATTTACATTTTTTAGAATTTTTTTACTATTTATTAAGATGGTTTGAAAACTGTTGTTTTTATTAAATTTTTGTAGCATTGAAAAATAACGGTTTTCAAACTAGCTTAATAAATAGTAAAAAAATTCAAAAAATGTAAAATTTGGTTTCCAAGCATATTAATATCTAACGATTTGGATCAACTGTTTGGACTTTAAAAATTGAAGAACCGAACCGTTTGTTCCTGAGTCCAGGAACAAACGTTTGTATATTAGCCTCCCCACTCTCTCTCTCTCTCTCTCTCTCTCTCTCTCTCTCTCTCTCTCTCTATATATATATATATATATATATATTAAGTACCAAATCTCATAATTCAAATATAAATAACAAAGAATAACACCAAGCATATCAAATTTCATAATTCAACTTACATAATCTTCCAAATTTATATTCAATGGAGTTATTTCCACAGACTTCATCCTGGAAAAACATATTATATTTGTAAAAGAAGATAACATTATAAAATAAATTTTGTATTCAATAAATTTTGGGTCAAATAAATATTATTCCGGAATGCTAAATATGTTTTTAATAATAGTAACAATGTACGATAATTTATGTGGAGTACATTGTATATTAGGTATATTAATTACACACATTATTTTTAAATAAAGAGCATGACACATGAACCATATAATCAAGATAAATGAATTGAGAGAAAATCAAATCGGACAGATGGATTAATATAGATATATAGATGATGTCACATAAACTCACTTTGTATATTATTATTATTATTAATAATAATTATACTATAGATGTGGTGTTGTGTGACGTCCTACTCATTAATGCAAAATTAAATCTATATATACATCATATTTGAAAACACTTTAATTTTATAAACGACCACCAATGTTGTTGATGCTGTTAGTGCTTTTTTTTTTTAATATTTTGCATAAATAATGGTTAAACCAATAATTAACTAATAATAAATTACTATCAATAGACCAAATCCACAACAAATAATTACGTACCGTTATCTGACAAGCAGTCATACTAACCGTGTAGAAGTCATACTGAGTTAATTAGGCAATGCTATTAGATTTGGTGCAATTCAAATTTATATTGTCTACTTCTATATCTAATATTTAATTAGCAAAGATATATTATTATTTAATAATATACTTCCTCAGTATTAGACACTTTTACTTAGGGCTGTAAACGAACCGAACCGAATCGAACTTACCTCCAGTTTGAGTTTGGTTTGAATTAATTTTGAACTAAGTTTAGTTTGAATTAATTTCGAACGAACTCAATTTCGAATCGAATTTTTTACGAACTCAATTTCAAACTTTTACGAACTTTGTTACGACTTAATTACGAGTTATGACTTATGGCTGGGCCATAGTTCGAAATTACAGCACTTCAATAAAAACTCAGGCATTCTGAATTCTAATTACACAGTACACCAAAGTTTATATCAAAGTTCATTACAAATACCAAAATTTATATCAAACACCAAAGTTTAGTACAATCAATCAAAGTTTAGTACAATTAATCAAAGTTCAGTACAATCACAGAATTCAAAGTTTTTCAAATAGCCAACAGGAGCAACATCACCAAAGTTTTCAAATATCCAAAGTATTCAAAGTACAATTTAAATATCAATAGAAGTACAGAACAATCACCAAAGTCTTAGAATTATTACAAACCCAAATATTATCCTAAATAAAACATTAAAGTTCATTATCAGCGGAAATTAACGGTTCACGTTTGAGTTAATTTCGAACTAAGTTTGGTTTGCGAATCTGTTTCGAACGAACTAGGTCCAGTTTGAGTTTGGTTTGAATTAATTTTGAACGAACTCAATTTCGAATCGAATTTTTTACGAACTTTTTCGAATCAAACTCAAATCGAATTACGAACTACGAATTTTTTGTGCAGCCCTACTTTTACTTGATTCAGGTATATTATTTAAAGTCAAGGAGATGATTTATTGATATCTAAACTTAATATCAACTATGTCCAAAATACTTGAAAAATATATAGTTCCATTAATTGATTATAGGGTAAAGGTATTAACAGAGTAGTTTTTGCTTCATTCAGTGCAAATGCCACTGCTAACGTAGTCAATACATTTAGCAAACACTGCTCTGTCAATATATTTACATGGGAGCCACAAATAATCCTCCAGGGATCAAGAGGAGGAATCTATGGCATGTTCATGCAAAAATAAACGGTCTAAGATCTGCGTTTCCACATTCCAAAATGAGACCCACTCTAAGCAAATTAACAAGATCGATCCAGGTCTTGCCTAGCCCAAATTTTCTCATTTTAGAACCTCATCATGCATTGCCTGTACAATTTACCTACTTTTTTAACTTGGGTACTTTTTTTGTTGTCATCCTCTCTCAAAACACTGTTGCATCATGTGCAAAGGATTTGTAAATGAAATCATAAACGAAACCAAAATCAAATTTAAGTAGATGGGAAATTTACTATTTGTTTCCCTTCCCTAATTTGTTTGTCCAAAGAGTAACCCGTAACAATTTTTAAGGTTATTTTTTTTAGGTCAATTAACTTAATTAGCCCTTAAAAATGAATTGACCCTCAAATTTTCATTCAGTCTCCTATAATTAGGCTATTAATTGTTTCGATTCAGCACTCCATCTTACCAAAACAAATGGCATGTGATAATATCAAAATATTTACCAGCGTGCGGACAACTTTTTAATTTGCTAATACTGAAAAATTTGTTCACACTGCACAAGGCAGTTCTTTTTTCGCTGACATGGAAATGATGTCACAATTTGGTTAGCTTCTAAATGCAAAAGGTTATGAGAATGACCTGATTGGAACTGGGAGGAACAAATTAAATTAAGATCAATGACAAATTAAGCTTATTACGAAGAACAAAATTCAGTGACCATTGAGGAAATTTATTGGGTAATTTTCATATCTTCAAACTCAAACAAGAAAATTCTGAAAAAAAAAAAATACTTTACCTTGGATGATTAAACAATATTAGAAATAAAACAAAATTTCATGCATTTTAGAATGTATCTGTAAGTGTTTATAAAAGGAACTTTGCTATTAGTGCACCTATAAGTGCCGAAATTTTTATTAATATCCAAAAAATACAAAATTTATAAATCTACACTCCATTTGCAAAAATTTCAGAATATGTCCAATCTGCAAAATTATTTCGCGGATCCAGAGTTTGAATCCGCGAAATAATTTCTCAGATTTGAGAATCCTATTTCTGGGAAATTATTTACCGGAAATAGGATTTCTAGTTTTTATATTTTAATTAAAAAGAAGATGTTCTGATTTATTTATTTTTTGCATTGAAATATTAGAAATATTTTTATATTTATTTGAAAACAGATAGAATACTATATAATTGAATTTATTAGAAAGACTGCGACAAATAACCTGGATCAATATTTTTTAGCCCGGATTTTTTGCAGTTGTAAACAAAATTATAATATTTCTTTGTGTGTTGCTGAAAAATAAAAATAAAAATATTTTGGATCTGAGTTATTGATTCTGGTTCAAAAGTCACTTCTGAGTAAATAAAAAAAATATCGTGGTCCTTCTATTTAAAAAAAAAACAATTTGAACTGACATCCGAAATGTCAAATCAAATTTTGTTTTTCAAAAATAGATGGAGTATCTTAGAATTTGAATGTACTAGAAGGACCACGATAAATTCTTTATTTACCCAGAAGTGACTTTTGAACCGGGATCAATAATTCAGATCTAAAACATTTTTATTTTTCCCAGTAACACAACTAAATAATTTAATTTTTCTTGCAGCCGCAAAAAATCCAGCATGAAAAAAATGTTGATCCGGGTTAAATTCAATTGTATAGTATTCCATCAATTTTCAAAGAAATATAAAAATATTTCTAATATTTCAATACAAAAAATAAATAAATCATAAAATCTTCTATTTATTTAAAAAAAATCAGAAAATTATATTTCTGGAAATAGAATTCTCAAATACGAGAAATTATTTCGTGGATCGAGGTCTTGGATTCGAGAAATAATTTTTTAATTTGGTCAGATTCAGAATTTTTTGCAAACATGATGTAGATTTGGAAATTTTGAATTTAATACAAATTTCGGCTATAAGTGTATCTTCTTTTAAAAATATAATTCTTCACAAGCAACTTCATACCACAGTGGGATTAAATATATAGAGAGATCTTGACAGCCGCTTTCAATTTTTTTTAAGAGGGAGTGATCATACAGTAATAATAATATATATTGAAATAATCGTTCTATTTCATGAGTAATACATTTATATGTCAAATTTTTATATTTTGAATTAATTAAGTACAAAGTCAAGCAGTAAAAAAATAATAAAAAATAAATATATTAAAATTAACTTATAAGCTATCTGTTTTGACAGCTTAACTTTATACTAAATTAATTTAAAATATCAAAAATTTGACATGCAAATATATCACTCCTGAAGTAGATCGATTTTATCGGTTTAGATTCATCGTAAATTAATATAACATATTTTAGAGTTAAACTCAATAAAAAGCTTGATGAGCTTAAAAATACCCTAGTTCTACTCTGTAATGCCACCATTAATTTATCATGAACGACCTCTAGTCAATCTATCTAAACTAGCAAATTTTTCTCTCTTTGTTGGATTTCAAAATAAAAATAATGTATAAGAAGTGCGAAAAAAAAAAGATATTTATAACTTAAATTTCAACATTAAATATTATAGTCAGATGTCGGTTACTAAAAAAAGACATGGAGATCGAGTTGGACACACATGACCATTTAATGAATAGCTTTACTTTCCCATCGCGGTTAATTTAAACTAAGATCATAACGAGGAGGATTCAAATACCTTTATTTTTTGTGCCTCTATCTATCGTGTCTTTATTTTAAAAAAACTTTAAAAACTTAAAATTTAAAACTTAAAAAGTCAAAATAAAACCGTTGAATATGATCTACATCATTTTATCTATGCACATGTAAAAAATTATGACATTTCAACTTTATTTTGGTTGTCTTTAAGATTTTGTAAAAACGTACTAATGTGGATAATTTCTAGACGTTGATTTTTTAACTTACTGATTCACATAAAAATAAAACTGAAATGTGATAATTTTTTTGTCAGCACATAGAGAAAATAACATAATCACAACTAACGGCTTTATTTTGACATTTATGATTTAAATTTTGAGTTATTAACGTTTTAAAAATGGAGTCATGGTGGAGGCACAAAAAATGAAAGCATTTGAACCCTTCTCTATTTGAACTCTAAGCATATTTTAGTATGGATATTATGTTGAGCGGTTCGGATCGATAGTTTGGACTATAGAAAACGTAAATATAAACATGAAACATGATGAGGTATGAAAAACATGAGTATTGGAACCCTCCTAAAAAAATGATATATATTAGAGATGGGCTATTGTGCTTTGTAAAGTAAATGGGGGGGGGGGGGTTACTTCGAGTCATATTTTGTATTTTAAAAATTCAAACAGCCGATCCAAACCGTTCAACATGTTCTAAATATTGAAATGTGCTTGCAGACTAAATTTCACATTTTTTGGAATTTTTTTACTATTTATTAAGCCACTTTGAAAATCACTGATCCGGTGGTTCAGAAAATTTTACTGTTTTTTACTATTCACAGTGGATCAGTGATTTTCAAAGTGGCTTAATAAATAGTAAAAAAATTCCAAAAAATGTAAAATTTAGTCTGCAAGCACATTTCAATATTTAGAACATGTTGAACGGTTCGGATCGGTTGTTTGAATTTTCAAAATACAAAATATGACCCGAAGTAAACCCCTCATTTACTTTGCAAAGCACAATAGCCCATCTCTCTCTCTCTCTCTATATATAAATATATATATAGTAGAACTAGGGTGTTCCTTGATCACTCAAAAGAGAGCAATGTTTCTTTTAATATTTATAAACTCGTAAATGCTATCGGTTCGGACTGCAAGCGCACAATCCTATCGAGTAGTATATTCGAGGTCGATCCACAGGGAATATTGGTTCAATGCTTTGAGCGATCGAATCACAATCTTTCGAAAGGCTAGATGAAATCTGTAAATTGAGAGATGTTGTTTTGATCAATGTAAATTAGGAAGCAATTAAAAGTAATTAAAATAAAGATAGAGATGAGAATTCCTAGGGTTTCGGCACACCATTGCCACTCAATCCGCCTTGACAATATATTCCTGTTGCGTCTGATTTCCTGTTGTTGTTTAATGAAAGACACCACATAGGTCATTGCGATTTATGTTACGCAAGAATGACAGATCTTTCACCGAGATTCTACATAGGACACTGCGATTTTCCTTACGCAAATGTCTGATCTCTCAAATACCCCAAATTACTACACAGATCACTGCGATTTACTTTACGCAAGTGATAGAATTTGGTACGCGTTTTGTTGGTCTGGTTTATGGTTTCCCCGCTAAGGTTTTCTTCACATAAACCTAATAGATCTCAACGAGGCTAATTCATACAAATAGTTTCTCTTGCCATTAAAGCACTGTCACTACCCTAACGGTCTCAAACTAGATCATTGAAATTAGATGAAGAGATAGTAAATCACAAAAGCATTTTGTTTCAACAACAAGAAATCATAATCAACAGAAATATATATATCAAAACATCAAGAGTAACAAGGTTTACTGCCTAGCCCTAAGAAAAGGAACTTAGCCGCGGAACGGCATTGTTACAAGCACTCCTCTCTTCTCACTTTAATCAAATCTAACCCTAATTACAAAGATAACTAATCCTTCTGCCCAGGGGCCTTATATAGGAGTGTAGGGACGTGTAGAGGTTGAGTAGGGGCTAAGAAACTGATCTGGAAACAGCTGTCGGCAGTTATTCCCAAGAGATGCCTTCGGATACGGACCGTATTAGGCAATACGGTCCGTATTAGGACCTTGACGGTTAGGGTTTAGTGCTCCCAGCGCTATCTCCTGGTCTGTGCTAGGCCTGGTCCGTATTAGGCAATACGGACCGTAACAGAGACTTAGTCGATGAGCGTCGCTGATCCGATTGACCTGATTCTAGCTCCATTTGGTGTAAAATAGTCCCAAAACCTGTATTCTGCAATAAAACATAAAGAAGGGTGACAGTAGCCTTTTTCTCTAATAAATTAAACATAAGTGTGAGAAAATATGCAAAACCTAAGCCAAAACCCTACGTAAATCATCGTTATTTTGACTCTGATCACGCCTCCCAACTTGAATTGTTGCTTGTCAACAAGCAACGACATCCCAGCTGGTCAAAGATTCGGTCTAGGTTAAACCATACAATCTTAAGGACTTGTTTAAAAATTAAATTGGGGTTTAGGTTTGGTACAATTGGCATGACAATAAAAATTTAGAGTTCTAAAATATTCATGATCTCTCCCTTGAACAATTTATTCACCCCATGATTGACCTCATTATGCTTACCCTAGAAGAATTATCATTGAACAATTTATTTCACAAATATCCTTAAATTTGAGAGTATTAATTTCCCCTTCGATTATAAATGGATCCCTTCCAATCAATAGGAATTCTAATGATATAAATTTTGATTTTCCTTCCCAATTGATTGGAGCAAAGTATGACAACTAAGTGTGTTGGTACTTGTGACTATTTTTGAAAAATTAAATATGTACAAAATTTAAAATTTGGGAGGTTTTCTCGAGCCTATTGGTAACCAGTCTTGTGTAGGCACCCGTACTCTTTTTATCCTCCATCTTTTATTCTATTTTTTTCTTTTTTTTTCTGATTTTTCTATTTTTTTGGATTTTTCTCATTTCTGATTTTTTTGTATTTTTCTATTTTTCTGAAAAATAAAATATTTTTGTGTCACAAGCACCATGATTACACACAATTCCAAGTATTCATTCATACAAGGAATTATTGCATAGTTTCGCTAGGGGTCTATCTATAATAAATGGGTATTCTAAAACACTATCAAGCTTAAGAGACTTTGCAAAAATAAATTATTCAATAAATAAAAATCCTAGGGTTTGCAATTTTGGTCAACACTCATGGTTAGCAATTAATTGTTCACTTTGAGATTACAAATAATTTTAAAAATTCCGAATTTTTGGTATCATGGTCAATTGTCTAAACCTTAGCCTAATTCAATTTAAAAACAATTCCTATTTGATTAAACTACATGCAAATTATATGATCCTATCATGCAAATGCCTATATGCACGCTAGATAAAAACCTCAATCGTTCCTCCCAACTTATCTTGGTTAAGCCTTGAGAAGTGGTCCCGATTGAGTAAAACTGCTAGCGAAAAAAATGAAAAATAAGGGTCCTATATGCCATGATCCTAGATACAATGCAATTCCTAAACTAATTTCTTACCCCTACCCCCATGCTTAAATTTTGTATTGTCCTCAATGCAAGAAAATAAACAATTAAGAGAGGGATAAGAAAGATCTCACAGATTACTCGTCGCGAAGGGGTGGTGGTGGGGTGAATGGAATCGGTGGTGTGAATGGTATTCCCTTGGAAAGGCAATATTCGTAGAAATTTTCGTGGGCTTTGTTTACCTTGTCCAAGTACTCCTCCAAGTAGCGGGTGCGTTTCTTTAAATTCTCGAGGGTGTTGTTGGCGTAACGCGCGGTTGGACCGGGTTCGCGAGGTTGAGATATGGTTGTCTCTTGTTCCCATCCGGTTGGTGCGGGCATGGAGTTTGCTTCGTTGGTGTTGTCGCGCGGTGGAATGAGGTGGCGTACGAAAGCCATGTCATGATGGTGGATGGATGAGTGGTGTGATGCGCTATGTGTCTCCTCCATGGGCTCTTCGGTTGGTTCCTCCTCGGTTGGTTCTTCCTCGATTGGTTCCTCCTCTATTGGTTCTTCCTCGTTGCTTTGTGCATCATCTCCATGTTCAGATTCGTATCTAAACTGGAATGACCCCTTATCCGTTCCGATATGGAGAGTCATTCCCTCGCTTATTTTCAACGTGTACATTATGTCTCCTGTGTGTGCATTGAAAACCGCTTGCACGTGGTTGTTGTTCACCAGGTAGTTCATGTTAAGGCGGTTGTTGCCGAATACTTCAGTGCAGCCGTCGAGTTTTATGTTGTGGTGGTGTGCAAGGAGGGTTGCATAACAACCCACGGAAACCACGTGGTTATTCTTTGTGTCGGCGGTCACCGAGGTGAGGTGGTGCAAGATGTGGTGCCCAATGTGCGGTTGATGCTTATGGCTCTTCATGCAACGCATGAAGAAAATATCCCTCTCTCGCACTTCCGTTGTGTCCTCTCCTGTTGGGAATATAGAATTAGTCAAAAGAATATGAATATACCTTAATTCTATCGAAGAAATGAGGTGTGAATCCTTGCGGTATATTTTGCGCTCATCAATTGCGATCATCTCCCAATAATTCGTGCGCTTCTCCCTTGTGCATAGTTCGGTTTCGCCATTTGTGGGGATGGACAGCGCCTTGCAAAATTCCTCCATGGTTATGGCAAATGGGCGGTTGAATAAGCGGTATTTGATCATGTCGCCATCCCATTGTAGTGTTGCTAGAAATTCGATGGAGGGTCGCAAATAGATTCTTGTGGTTCGTAGGCGGTCCGCCAAATCCCATAAATTGATATTATTAAGAGATACTCGCACATAGTCATAGCATCCAAGGACTTTCATGGTGTTAATGCACATCGCCTTGTTGTTCGCGATGGTGCGGTCGAGCAATATTTGAGCACGGTCAAATTCTTGTTTGTCACGGAATTCGATTCCCATGGCTGTTGCGTAGGTGTTTCCATTGTCGGATTGAGGGTCGGAGGAACGAGGGCTGTTGTGCACCATTTTCTTCTGTTTTCGGTCTCTGTTACGGGCCGTATTCAACTGATACGGGGTTGATACGGGCCTGACTTGGAGGATTTCTGTGGACAGGATGCGAATTTTGATCTGAAAATTCTATGAAATGGTGCAGGGAAAAAGGAAAGTGGATGCAAGGTTTATATGGTAGTGAGAAGGTGTGATGAATGTGCAGGAAGTGCTAGTAGTGGGAAGTTAAATTTGGTTAAATTTCGAATTTCTTCCTTGGAGCGTCAGAATTAGGGAGTTGGTTATTTCTGCTCATTGAATACGGTCCGTATCAACTGATACGGTCCGTAACCATTGTGCGGTTTTTGTGTTGAACTCTGCCTTTTCTGCGCCAAGTCCGAGGTAGGTCCGTATTGGAGTTTTTCCCGTATTGGACTGATACGGTCCGTAACAGAGAGTAGAACTTCATGACGGGCTTCGAATTTTTCGACCAAATTCTTCCAGCATCTTCCCCTGTAGGTAAGATTAGTAACCCTGTGATCAGTATAATAGTTTAGGACCGAATGAAATATTTTTTTGATTTTTGAATTTTTATATGAAAAAGAAAGTAAATGTGGCCTTGGGTTGCCTCCCAAGAAGCGCTTGTTTAATGTCATTAGCTCGACTTTTCGATTTCATCCATCGTTTGGCCTATTCCCGAAGGAATATGTCTCCTTATGCTCATCATCTGTTCATGCAATGTAGTGCTTCAGTCTCTGGCCATTCACTTTGAAATGCCCGGTTTCTTGACTCCATATTTGGACTGCTCCATAAGAATACACGTAAGTGACCTTGTATGGTCCCGTTCATCTGGATCTCAATTTTCCGGGGAAGAGTTTGAGTCGCGAATTGAAGAGAAGCACTGTGTCTCCTTCCTTGAACTCCATTTTTCTGATCTTTTTGTCATGGTAGAATTTCGCCCGTTCCTTGTACATCTTTGCATTGTCGTATGCATGGAGTCTCAGTTCGTCTAGTGCATTCAGATCTAGTAGCCTCTTTTTGCCTGCATCTCGAAGATCATAATTGAACGTTTTAATTGCCCAATATGCCTTGTGTTCTAATTCCACCGGCAGATGACAAGCCTTTCCGTAGATCAGCTTATAAGGTGTCATTCCGATTGGAGTTTTGAACGAGGTTCTGTAGGCCCAAAGTGCTTCGTCTAGTTTGAGTGCCCAATTTTTCCTGGACCAGGACACCGTCTTTTGCAAGATGTTCTTGATTTTTCTGTTTGAAATTTCTACTTGCCCACTGGTTTGTGGATGGTAAGGAGTTGCCACCTTGTGTGTGACGCCATATTTCTTCAGAAGGTTGTTGAATTGGTTGTTGATGAAATGCGATCCTCCATCACTTATCACTACTCGAGGGATGCCAAACCTTGGAAATATGATCTTCTGAAACAGTCGCTTGACTACATTCGCGTCTGCTGAGGGCGCTGGAATTGCTTCCACCCATTTTGAGACATAGTCGACTGCTACGAGGATATACTTGTTGTTACCTGAGCTTGGGAATGGTCCCATGAAATCAATACCCCAGACATCGAAAATCTCTACTTCTAGGATCGAATTTTGTGGCATCTCATCACGCTTAGATATGTTTCCCGTCCGTTGACATGCGTCACAGCGGGAGACATAATCCTTAACGTCTCTGAAGATGTCCGGCCAATAAAAACCTGCTTGAAGGATTTTCAATGCTGTCTTTTGGAATGATGCATGGCCACCATATGGCGAGGAGTGGCAGTCATGGATGATGCCTTTCGCTTCTTCGTGTGTAACACATCTCCTGTGTATTCCGTCTACGCAAAGGCGGAAGAGATAAGGATCATCCCAGTAGAAATGTTTAGCATTTGCCAAAACTCTCTTCTTTTGCTGAAATGTCATGTCGGGAGGGATGGCTCCACATGCAATGTAGTTGGCCAGATCTGCGTACCATGGCCGTTTGCTTATCCCTACAGAGTAGAGTTGTTCGTCAGCAAAAGAATCATCGATTGGTTGATTATTTTCGCTTGGTTGTCTCAATCTTGACAGGTGGTCGGCTACCGAATTTTCTGTGCCCTTCTTATCCCTAATTTCGATATCGAACTCTTGTAGGAGAAGTATCCATCGGATGAGTCTAGGTTTTGCGTCCTTCTTGTTGATGAGGTACTTGATTGCTGCATGATCTGTATAGATGATGACTTTTGAACCTACAAGGTAAGATCGAAATTTGTTAATTGCAAAGATTACTGCGAGTAGTTCTTTCTCAGTTGTTGTGTAATTGCATTGGGCTTCATTTAGAACTTTGCTCGCGTAATAGATTGCATAGGGCTTCTTATCCTTCCGCTGTCCCAGGACTGCTCCTACTGCGTAATCACTTGCATCGCACATGATCTCAAAAGGATGGTCCCAGTCGGGTGGTTGGAGAATTGGGGCTGAAATCAGAGCATTCCTGAGTGTGTTGAATGCTTCGATACATTTCTCATCGAAGATGAACTCGGCATCCTTCATAGTCAAATTTGAGAGTGGCTTTGCGATTTTTGAGAAGTCCTCGATAAATCTTCGATAGAAACCTGCATGACCAAGAAAACTGTGGATGTCACGAACACATGTTGGTTGAGTTAATTTTTCAATTACCTCGACTTTTGCTTTGTCAACCTCCAATCCCTTAGAGGAAATGGTGTGACCAAGCACAACTCCCTCTTGTACCATGAAATGACATTTTTCCCAATTTAATACGAGATTTAATTCTTCACATCTTTTCAGAACTTTAGACAAGTTCTTCAAACATGAGTCGAAGGTATCCCCATAAACTGAAAAATCATCCATGAATACTTCCATTATTTCTTCAACAAAATCTGAAAAGATAGACACCATGGCTCTTTGGAAGGTCGCTGGGGCGTTACATAACCCGAAGGGCATGCGTCGATAGGCGAAGGTTCCGTAGGGGCATGTGAATGTGGTCTTTTCTTGATCTTGAGGATGAATTGGAATTTGGAAGAAGCCGGAATATCCATCAAGGTAGCAGAAGTATGAATGCTTAGCTAGTCGCTCCAACAGTTGGTCGATGAAAGGAAGGGGGTAGTGGTCCTTTCTTGTCGTCGCATTTAGCCGCCGATAATCAATGCACATTCGCCACCCTGTAACGACTCTTGTTTGGAGCATTTCGTCGTTATCTCCTTTCACAACTGTGGTTCCTCCCTTTTTCGGAACGACCTGGACGGGACTCACCCAGTTGCTATCAGAGATGGGGTAAATGATGCCTGCATCTAGCAGCTTCAGGACTTCTTTCTTGACCACTTCCTTCAAGTTCGGATTGAGTCTTCTTTGCGGTTCTCGTGAAGGTTTGTGATCTTCCTCTAGCAGAATTTGGTGCATGCAAATGGTAGGACTGAGGCCTTTGATGTCATCGATCGTGTAGCCAATGGCTTTCTTGTGTTTCCTGAGTGTATTGACGAGTTTGCTGATTTGGGTCTTGTCAAGCTGAGAGCCGACAATTACCGGATAGGTTCGGTTTGGGCCTAGAAATTCGTATTGTAGGTTGGGCGGAAGAGGTTTAAGCTCGAGTTGTGGAGGATTGGTTGCCTTTTCCTTTTTCTTCTCTTCGCTACTAACCGTATTGGGAAATACGGGTTGTAGGATTTGGGATGCGGGAATTTCTTCTCCTTTTTCTGTGACAGTAGTGCAACTTGCGCAAGTTTCATTATAAACCTCGTCAGGTTCAATGGTGATGTCTTGTTCAGGTCACGCTTCGTCATCTTCCTTCCAAGAAGGCTATCCAGGTCCTCTAAACCCATGAACTCTTCAAATTCATCGAATGGGTACTCTTCCTCTTCAAATTCGTCAGTGATGCCCAAATTGAAGACGCGATCAATGTCAGAAGGGTATTTTAGGGCTCTGTTCATGTCGTAAGTAACCTTGTCCTTTCCGACATTCAGCGAAATTTTCCCATTCTTGACATCAATCATGGCTCCACATGTGGCGAGGAATGGTCTTCCAAGGATGATCGGAATGTGTTCATCTTCTTCCATGTCAACTACAACAAAATCTCCAGGTATCCAAAAGTCTCCAACTTTGATTGGTACATCTAGCAATACTCCTTCAGGATACCGGATTGACCGATCAGCCAGCTGTAATGCCATTCGAGTTGGTGATAGATCTCCACAATCCAATTTATCAAATACCGCCTTTGGCATCAAACTTACACTTGCCCCCAGATCACATAAAGCTTTCTTAAATCTGTTGTAGCAATTGTGCACAGAATCGAAAAGCTTCCGGATCTTTTAACTTTGTCGGTAATTTGCTTTGCACGAGCGCACTACATTCCAGATTGAGCGGAACTGTTGAGAGTTCTTGGAGTTTACTGCGGTTTGAAAGAATCTCCTTCAGAAATTTAGCATACGAGGGTATGCTTGCAATTGCCTCAGTGAAGGGGATTGTGACTTGTAGTTGCTTGAGTGTCTCCATGAATCTCGCAAATTGCGGCTCTATCTTATGCTTGGTAGGCCTTGGAGGGAATGGCAGAGGTGGTTTGTAGGGTGGTGGTGCAATACATTCTGCTCCTCGATAGGGTCTGCCTGCGTTTCGAATACGGGCGGCTCCGGTGGTTGCGGCTCGTATTTTTCGAAATGCGATGGCTCTGCATGCATCTCATCGGAAGTTTGATCGGGCATGGGAGGTCCCTTGTAAGCTGTACCGCTCCTTAATGTTATGCATTTGCAAGTCTCTCTCGGGTTTTCTTCCGGTTGGCCCGGAAATTTGCCTTTTCCGCGTGTAATATTCGAGAGTTCTTTTGTCATCTTAGAGACATTGTCTTCTAAGTCTTTATTGCGGTTTGTTAAGGATTTGATTTTTGTGCGATTTCGGCGTTAGCCTTATCTTGCTTCTCTAGGAATCTCTCTATTAAAGATGTGATGTCAGGTTGCTGTGGTTGGTTGTATTGCCTTGGTTGGTAATTCGGTTGGGGGTTGTTGTATCTCTGTTGATAATTGGATTGTGGTTGGTAGTTCTGTTTGGGTGCAGCAGGCCTTTGGTTGTTTGCATATGAGAGATTTGGATGGTTTCGGTTGTTCGGATGGTATGTATTGTAAGCGGGCTGAGGTCGAAAGCTGTTATCGATGGCGTTTGCTTGCTCTACTTCTTCCTCAGTTTCCGTCACATTCATACATTCGGTCATCTCATGTGCCCCTCCGCAATAGCCACATGCTGTTGCGGCATTGACTGCTGCTACCGTTCGCTGCTTGGTCTGCTTGTTGAGTGCCATTTGCAAAGCATCAATCTTTGCGCTCAGCATGGATATATCATCTACTCGGTGCATGCCAGGTGTTGGACTTGGCTTCTTTCGCTCAGGGATCCAGTAGTGTTTGTTGATTGCAATCTCTTCAATTAGGTTGTAAGCCTCGTCAGGTTCCTTGTTCATGATTGCTCCTCCTGCGGAAGCATCAATAGACAACCTATCGGTAGGGTTTAGACCATTATAAAAAGTTTAGACAATCAGCCATCTTTCTAGACCATGATGTGGACAACACCTTAACATATCCTTATATCTATCACATGCCTCACACAATGTTTCACCATCCCTTTGTTCAAAATTAGTAATTGCATTTCTAAACCTCGAAGTTTTGGATGGTGGAAAATATTTTGCAATAAACACATTAAACAATTGGTCCCAAGTTTGAATGAAATTGGCCGGTAAGGAAAACAACCATGCTCTTGCTTTATCTTTTAATGAGAATTGAAATAGCCTTAGCCTGATTGCTTCATCGGTAACTCCGTTGATCTTTATCGTCTCGCATATCCCTAGGAAGATTGACAAATGAAGATGTGGATCTTCATGTGGAAATCCTCCAAATTGCTGTTGCGAAACCATATTTATGAGAGCAGGTTTGATCTCAAAATTACAGTTCGTAACAGTTGGCGGGTTTATACTAGAATTAGGATCATTCGCGCGCGGTACGCAATAGTCTCGTAGAAGTTTGGGTCTTGCTGCATTGTGAACTTCATTATCACCATTGTTCTGTCTTCCATTGTTAATCGGTTCGTTCGGTGGGATATTCATGTTGATCGAATCTGAGTCCTCTTCGCTTTCAGAATTACTTGATGAAGAACTATGATTGGTTCTTATCGGTGGTGTGGAAACAAATTGTCCTCTCCTACTAGCAATCCTCTCGGATCTTCGTACAGATGATTCGGCCAGCGTGCAGTTTTCTAAAAAGAAAAGAAAATATGAAAATTAAACTAAAAACTAAAAATAAAGAGAAAATAAAAATAAAAACGAAATTGAAAATAAAAGAAAAATAAAAATACAGAAAATAAAAAAGAAAATCTAGGCGTTTCTAATTAATTGGATTCAATGGTCAAAGCAAGGACGTCTTGCGAGGCCTTGCACAATGAACCGTTATTCCCCGGCAACGGCGCCAAAAAGCTTGATCACTCAAAAGAGAGCAATGTTTCTTTTAATATTTATAAACTCGTAAATGCTATCGGTTCGGACTGCAAGCGCACAATCCTATCGAGTAGTATATTCGAGGTCGATCCACAGGGAATATTGGTTCAATGCTTTGAGCGATCGAATCACAATCTTTCGAAAGGCTAGACGAAATCTGTAAATTGAGAGATGTTGTTGTGATCAATGTAAATTAGGAAGCAATTAAAAGTAATTAAAATAAAGATAGAGATGAGAATTCCTAGGGTTTCGGCACACCATTGCCACTCAATCCGCCTTGACAATATATTCCTGTTGCGTCTGATTTTCTGTTGTTGTTTAATGAAAGACACCACATAGGTCATTGCGATTTATGTTACGCAAGAATGACAGATCTTTCACCGAGATTCTACATAGGACACTGCGATTTTCCTTACGCAAATGTCTGATCTCTCAAATACCCCAAATTACTACACAGATCACTGCGATTTACTTTACGCAAGTGATAGAATTTGGTACGCATTTTGTTGGTCTGGTTTATGGTTTCTCCGCTAAGGTTTTCTTCACATAAACCTAATAGATCTCAACGAGGCTAATTCATACAAATAGTTTCTCTTGCCATTAAAGCACTATCACTACCCTAACGGTCTCAAACTAGATCATTGAAATTAGATGAAGAGATAGTAAATCACAAAAGCATTTTGTTTTAACAACAAGAAATCATAATCAACAGAAATATATATCAAAACATCAAGAGTAACAAGGTTTACTGCCTAGCCCTAAGAAAAGGAACTTAGCCGCGGAACGGCATTGTTACAAGCACTCCTCTCTTCTCACTTTAATCAAATCTAACCCTAATTACAAAGATAACTAATCCTTCTGCCCAGGGGCCTTATATAGGAGTGTAGGGACGTGTAGAGGTTAAGTAGGGGCTAAGAAACTGATCTGGAAATAGCTGTCGGCAGTTATTCCCCAAGAGATGCCTTCGGATACGGACCGTATTAGGCAATACGGTCCGTATTAGGACCTTGACGGTTAGGGTTTAGTGCTCCCAGCGCTATCTCCTGGTCTGTGCTAGGCCTGGTCCGTATTAGGCAATACGGACCGTAACAGAGACTTAGTCGATGAGCGTCGCTGATCCGATTGACCTGATTCTAGCTCCATTTGGTGTAAAATAGTCTCAAAACCTGTATTCTGCAATAAAACATAAAGAAGAGTGACAGTAGCCTTTTTTCTAATAAATTAAACATAAGTGTGAGAAAATATGCAAAATCTAAGCCAAAACCCTACGTAAATCATCATTTTTTTTTACTCTGATCATTCCTAAGTTCACCAAGTCCTTTTGTGAACTCTAAAATCTATCGGATTGGCTTCAAACGACGAATCCAAACCGTTGAAATTCTTCTAACTCACGGGTGATGCATCTATATGTAAAAAATTTAAACTTTCAAATTAATTTAGTATAAAGTCAAGTGGTCCAAATTAGAAGGTTTGTAAATTAATTTTATTCATTCATTTTTTGGACGCCTTTTGACCACATGACTCTATACAAAACTAATTTAAAATTTGAAAATTTTTACATGTAGACACATCACTCGTAAGGTAGAAGAATTTCAACAGTTTGGATTCGTCGTTTGAAGCCAATCCAATAGGTTTTAGAGTTGAGTTCACAAAGGGGCTTGGTGAACTTAGGAACACCCTAGTTCTACTATATATATACACACAGAGAGAGAGAGAGAGAGAGAGATGAGCTATGGTGAGACGTGGAGTAAAATAAGTTTGTACTCCACGCTATATTTTCATTTTGTAACTTCAAACAACCGGTCCGAACCGTTCAACATGTTCTCTATATTGAAATGTGCTTGGAAACCAAATTTTATATTTTTTGGAACTTTTTTACTATTTATTAAGCTACTTTGAAAATCGCTGATCCACTGTGAACAGTAAAAAACAGTAAAATTTTCTGGACCACCAGATCAGCGATTTTCAAAGTGGCTTAATAAATAGTAAAAAAATTCCAAAAAAATGTAAAATTTGGTCTCCAAGCACATTTCAATATAGAGAACATGTTGAACAGTTCGGATCGGTTGTTTGGATTTCAAAATGGTAATATAGTGCCATGGAGTACAAACTTGTTTTACTCCACGTCTCACCATAGCTCAATTTTATTTTTATATATATATATATATATATATATATATATATATATTAGTTATTACTTACAACATGTCATTTTATATATAAAAAATAAAAAAATAAGGTGTAGATGTGCGCTCTGGTCATGCTGGAACCAGCGTTTTAAAATACAATGCCACATGGATAGAATTATACACAGCATAATAATTATATATATACAGAGGAGGGTTCAAATGTACCATGATTTTGTGTTCCAATATGCTCCACATTCTTTATCTCTGTTTTCAAAGACCGAACAGTCGATCCGAATCTCTCAACATGATTTTCATAATAAAATATTCTTGGAGACCAAATTTTATATTTGTTTAGAATTTTTTTACTATTTTTTTACATAGGTACAATATCACTTTTTCGGATGGTCCAAAATCTCCTTAAAACAATGATTTTGTACCTATCTAAACAAATAGTAAAAATATTCTAAAAAATATAAACTTTGGTCTTCAAGTATATTTTATTATGAAGATCATGTGGAGCGGTTCTAATCGACTGTTCGGACTTTGAAAACGAAGATAAAAGATGTGGAGCATATTGGAGCACCAAAATCATGGTGCATTTGAACCCTCCTCTCTCTCTCCCTCTATATATATATAGAGAGAGAGAGAGAGATGAGGGTTCAAATGCACCATGATTTTTGTGCTCCAATATGCTCCACATCTTTTATTTTCATTTTCAAAGTCCGAACAGTCGATCTGAACCGCTTAACATGATCTTCATAATAAATTATGCTTGGATATCAAATTTTATATTTTTTAGAATTTTTTTACTAATTTTTTTAGATAGGTAGAATATAAATATCCTATTAATCGGCGACATGATCCTTCCGCGAAAGACAAAATTTTATTGTACAATTCATATAAGTCTTCTTTTGGCGCTTAATTTCATGAAACATTTGATTTTGTAACAATTCATATAACAGTTTATGGCAGATATGCTCAAGTTCTTACAAGCATCTCATGAGTTCCATGAAGCTAGGAGAGGATAATGATTAGCATTTGGGACAACAGCGCCTAGCTTTGGGGCGGCAGAATAGACAAGAAATCATAAGAAAACACATAAAATATATTATTTTTTAAGTTAGATTTTATACCATCATTGCATTGGGCCGGGTTTGGGGTTGCCTCTAGAATTTCGCATCCTATGCCTTTAACTACAACTTTTTGCCGGAAAAACCTCAAAACTTTGCCAATTTGCAATAGTGTCAAATATAAGTATTTTTGTGTAAAATATTTCTCTATTTTATATACAAAAGACAAACAAATGTATATATAATATGACAATCAGTTTTCATACACTACAACAGGTAGCTTAAAATTATCTTATCCTTGCTAAAAAGTTTCAATCCCGCCTATGCAAGAAGGTAAAAAAAAAAAAAGTATCATTCAGGACTGTTTACGCAGAACAACAATTTAAGAGGGGGTGTTGAGAAAAAAAGCAGTGCGTTTCAATTTTCCTTTATTTTTTCTTTCCAAAATTACCAGATGTAGGCCGGCATGCAGTAAGCTGCAATGGCTGCGAGAAGAGATACTGTCCCTCCAGAGAATGATTGGGCTCTATTGTGTTGTGTGTTATAGAGAGCTAGGGACAGAGAAGGTTGTGCCAACAGGGGTCCACTCCTTTGAACGGGGTCCACTGGTTACTACCAGTGCCACTGTAACAGTACACCAGTACGTATGTATACGGGCTACTCTCCCCTCTCTCTCTCTCTCTCTAACAGAGTGCAAGGTGAGATTTGTCTTGTGTGATCTGCCGTCCTTTTGTCTCTCTAGGTGCCACGTACTACTGGCGCTTTCTTCCCCTACTACCTCTCTCCCTTTCTTTGCCTTTTAGGAGCTTTTGCATATGAAACCCTTCATGATTTAGATATTACATTCTAATCAGTAAGTTAACAGATTTACTTATCAGCTAAGTACGTACTTGGAAAATATGTTGGATTACAATTAATTGGACTTGCACGGAAATATAATTCATCTAGAATGTTATTACTTGAATAATTGAATTCATCTTTATTTTACCATATCATGGTTATAAATGCATCAATTTATGACAAATGCATGCGTTTAAATTGAAACTAACTGTTAGATGCCTTTTGTACCTTAACATATGGTTTGGTGGCAATCATGTAAATATGCTGACATCTGTGCTTGGCAGGAGAACTGGATGTGGGCCCGGGCCTTTTTGTTGGCCTGATTTGCAGCGTGGATCCAATCCCTATGAAAAGTTCCTACAAAGCGAACCATTAGTAGCTTTTGCTGTATATGGACATCTAAATAATTAGGCTTCATAATTAGATCTTAAACAGGGAATTAAAACCGTAAATACTATCAAATTATACAAATATATATATATTTTTTCACATAATATATATACTTCGCTGAATGTAGTTCCTCTCGAGTTCATGAAAAACATAAATTGATAACATTTTGAAAGTAAGGTGAATCACCTCAGCACAATAAATACGACGCTAAGCCCTAAGCAAAAAATGTTTGGTTGGGTGCCAAAATGATGCAAGGGGTACTTGTTCCATAGGAAAAAGCTGATGGCCATAAAAAAACAATAAACGAGACAAAGGAAAGGGGAGCATGGGGGCCGGCATACATTCCAGCGCCTAGACTATACTGGAAAAAGAGAGGAGGCTCGTAGCATGCCTCAGGGACCAGCAACACCTGATTTGGAAGCTGGCCCGTACTGTCAGAGACACACAGAAAAGAGAGAGAGAGAGAGAAGATTTGGATGTATCTTCGGCTGGGATTCTCAACCGCTCTACAATTATTTCCACCTATTTAATAACCTAATGGTCCCCGCTTCCATACAACCAAGAAGCAATACATAAGATGAAATACATCAAAGAAAGTGCATTATACATATGTTGCCCAGTATAGAAATTGAATGTTTATGGAAAGACTCAAACACTTCCCAACCGTAGGATGTTGAATTTTACTGATTCATCACCTGAAACAATTGAAATCAATTGACTCAATTAATTGTATGTGTGCGTATTAATGACCTATAACAATCAGCCGATTATGTATTTCAGTTGATTTAGTGTATGACAAACTAAAGTGATTAACTTAAGACTTCATTAATTTGACAGAAAGAACTCCATGCAGTCAGAAAGAAGAACAGAGAAGAGCTGCACTTAACAGGAACTGGCAGTTAGTTCCATGAGAGCATACACTAATAAAGTTTGCTAATAATAAGATGGCACGAGATAAAAGCCTCTGTGCAGCTTTTCCAGTGTTAGTTTTACTACGGTGTCAATACATAGGCTAATAGCCCCTGTAAAAGGTAGTTTCTAGGCCCAGAATGGGGCAGAGCACCGGCTGAAACAAAGAAACAATGAATTAGTGACGGTAAAGATGAATTGTTATTTTGCTTTAAAAAAAAATCAAAAAGAAAAACAGAGCACGCTGACAATTAGAGTTCTGTTAAGTAAAGTACAATGTCTTCGAAAATTACGTTGACTAATATGATTTATAGGATTATAGCAATTTATATATTAAAGCAGGAAGGTGTTACTATATTTATTAGCCTAACTTATGCCAGTACGATACTGTTACATTTAAAATGCTAAAACTACTAACAAAATATAAAATATCGTTGGTCCTATTAGCTTGTTAGAGCAGTTTCTACTAACAAAAGTCTGTTAAGGCAAATTAAAGTGGTTATTGAAGAAACCAATAACAAACAAAAGCGAGAGCTACCACTTATGTGGCAACTAATGTAGACAGTAAAAAAAAAAATCTATACAACTTTAATTAAAGGCTTCCCAAATGCAACGACTTGTGGTAGGTTAAATGATGCACATAACATCCATTTACCCGGAGCAACCAGCCGAACTCTGTGCATTTCAACTTCTTCAACGGTCTCACACAATGCCAGGTTTATCCTCTGTTCAAGCATATAATTCAACCCATCACATATTTGAATAAATGAACAAACACTGGATGTAAAAACATGTAAAACTAAGAAATCAGACCTCATGAAAATCAAACTCTGGATTTTGGGACTTTGAGAAACCATACACATGTATTTTAGGCAAAATAACGGAATCATCATCTTTTGACCTTTTTCTGAAGATGCCTTTAAACACATCTGAAAAAGAAAAATAACACAATCACTAACCTTCCGTAATAAATAAATCACAATAATGTGATGATTCAGAGCTTACCTAGAAACTCAGTAGCATCATTAGGCAAATTCATAACAACTTGAGTTGGAGATAATCTCTGTTGACATGTAAGTATGGCGTTGACAAACCTTCTTCCATCCATGTTAGATACCTGCTACATGCAAATAGTGAAAAAAAACACGTTTTAAAAAAGAAAACAAGTCTCATAAAGCCAACACATAAATTTAGGTCAAATTAAACAACAATTTTAATTATTAGAAAAAGGATCTCATACCTCGATTTTTTTATCAAGCTTGTTAAGCACAATATTTCTATTAAGGTATTCTACAGCATTGGGATTAAGGTCATTTGCATACACATGCCTCACCTTCCTAGCAGCAGAAATGGCAATAGGACCCACACCAGCGAACACATCACCTGTTCAATTGAATAAGCAATAAATATACACATAATCAAATAAATAAGGAAACACAAATAAAAATGAAAAGTTGAAACTTAAAGCTAATACATAAATGACTGTTTGCTTCTAGAAGTACCAGCATTACCAAATTGCAACTAATTTACATGCATATCACTTGACAGTATGCCAGACTAGAGGCAACACTGAATTGGTAATGTTAAACGAAAATGCCTTATTCCATTACCCCAATCAAAGTATCTAACAATGAACATTCAAAGAATGCTGGATATTAGATCCAAAGAGAAGAGATATAGGTTTATATGCAAGTATTATAACACATTGGAGGTACTTAAAGAAAAAGATAATACAAAAAAAATATCAGAATGAACTCACAAACAATATCAGAGTTTGTGAAACTATTGACGAGCCTTTGTCTTTCAGTTCCCAGTCGAGAATTCCAGTAACTGGAGATAATGGAGAGATATATGATGGTCACCTTCCAACTATTCACATATGAATATATATAATTAATAGAGGGGAAGAGACTTACACAGTAGCAAGATCAAGTTGGAACCGAATGCCATTTTC
Source organism: Carex parvula (assembly GCA_025461045.1). NCBI lineage: Eukaryota > Viridiplantae > Streptophyta > Magnoliopsida > Poales > Cyperaceae > Carex > Carex parvula. The sequence continues at coordinate 218,603 of JAJGRW010001375.1, read as the reverse complement.
AATTACTGTGGTAACAAGTGAATGGTTACCAGCCAACACCTCGAGTTGCATTGTTCTATAGTCATTTTCGATGGCATCAATTTTGTTAACAACCGTTTGAATCTTTGGCTTGTTCTTATCTAACACTACCTGAAAATTAAAAGGCAGATTACCAGAAGCTTAGTCTATTTGGCTTATCACGATGAAAGCCTTTTAGCGAGAGAAAGAGAGAAACACCTTAGCTATGAGCTTTTTATAAGGCAAGTGCTCCTCTCTCAGGTTTAGGTGGGCAATGTGTCCAACAGTTTCGAATCCTGATGGGATGATTATCTCCTCTGGAAGTATTGCTTCAAGGAGCTACAAGAAATATCGGAAGTATTAAAAACTTGAATACGGACAAGCCTTGAGTAAAATAAAAGAAAGTTCAGCTTTATTGTAAAGAAAGTTTGGTTTTTTTTTTTTCAGAGTCGTCTTAATATATGATTCCAAGCATACCTGAGTCATCTGCCAGTAGCTGTAAAATATAGTGAGCCGACAGTGCACAAGTTCATACAAGGACTTGTTTCCTTTCTCAGGTTCACAGTACAACACTGCCTGTATGAGACGAGAAAATAGCTAATTTAAATAGACAGCATAAATAAAATTAACAAAAATAATTCACTGATTGATACAACTAAATTGTTAAGCAAATCTCTGGGTATTTGTGCGCTTTTTATTTTCCTTAAGTTCCTTATTACTGTCATCTGGGTTTCTGTAACTTCATTATTAAGGCCACCTTGATAACAAAAAAATAATTAAAGTTTGTTAACAGAAATGTCCTTTTTATCAAAGTTCATTATTAAAGTTTGTTATTTATGCGATTTTATTTCCTATAGTTTGTTAACAGAAATCTGCCAAATTTTCACAAAAAAAGTTGTGCCAAGCTCTTTTACAATATTAACTCAGCAACAAAACCTCATTTATCAAATAAAACATGCATTTACAATTCACTCAACTCACAAGAGTAATTAAGCCACCTTGACAGCTTCTGGAAGCATGTGGGCCTCAATCTTCGCGTACCTCTCATCCAGCAGCAAGAGACGTGTGGGCCCCCTCCAACTGGACCCTATAATCTCCTCTCCCATTAAATCGCTCCAATCCTCAGCATTATCCTCTTCATTCACCAGCTCAACCTTATAAGCACTAACCTTTTCATCTTTCTCCATTACAGTATCATCCCTCTCATTATATCTCTTCTTTTTCTTCTTGGGCCTTGAGATCTTTGCAAGGTTGCGAAATTTGATGAAGCCTCGTTGGTTGAATTGTTTAATTAATTTTTCTCTGAATAAGACAGGACTTAGTTGGGGTTCTTCTTCATCTGTGGTGTAAAACTGTGGGTTCCTGAATGGATACCTCAAATTTAGACAATTGATGAAGAACAACAAGTTTACTAAAGGTATTAGTATGTACAATAGGTACCAGTACTTTGAATAATTAAAAGCTCGAGTGCAGTCAATTGCACAGTTACTGAGACTTAAATTAACACCAAATTGGCTAATAGTGTCAAGGCCAACTACAAATGGGTTAAAGAAAGGCCAAATTGAATTGATGATTATTGCATCCCTACAGTAAATTTGAGCATGCCAGTATGATGTTGTAAAGATGGATCAGTGAAACTGGTATTAGCAAGTCTAATTCAGCCCACACAAAATGAGAAGCCTTAATTTATATACCTTAAGAGAAGCTTATAAATGGAAGGATCGACGTCATCTCCAGTGACCCGTGCCACATTTCGAATCCTTGGCCAATTGAGAAGGTGGCCCCGTAGGCGCCTCTCGAGCTCTGAGCACTCAGCAGCTGGAACACGCAAAGCAGCGAGATAAAACACACGCGTAAAACTATCTCGATCAATTAAACTTCCTTCCGTCCGATTGGAAGCTGGTTCTGGTACACTTCCTTGGCCATGGCGGAGCGAGGGGCCATGGTGGAGGAAGCTTGAGTTAGCAACTACGGTTTGAAATTTAGAGCAGAAATGATACGGTTTACAGAGAAGGCGACGAGGTGAGAAAGCGAGTTGGGTTTGCAGAGTGAAGGCGGAGGTCATTGCGTCGAACAGTTTGTAGACAGTTTGCGGTGTTAAGACTTAAATGGAGGTGCTCTCCGCTTCTTTCTCAGAGAGTCAGAGAGGAATCACCAAAAACTAGGATAGGCATAGGCTATAGGCGCGTTGCATTTTCGGGCTGGGTAATTCACAACCGAGCTTAATTCTTTTCTTTATGTTAGAGTTGGGCTTTGGGAGTGTATGGGTTTTGGTTTTCATAGCATATGGGCTGGGCTCTAATGTTGTAATGTACTACTTATCAAGTATTGACTTAATTGTGCCTGTTATTAGAAATGAATGCGGGAAAAGAAAGAAAAAGAACCTCTATATAGTTTTCTAGACTTAAATTCGGCCCAAGGAAATAGCTACGGATTTATATCAATTATCAAGGGGACCAAATTGAACAGAAAATTTTTAATAGTGAAAAATAAAAATAAAAAAACAACTCCTAACTATAATTATTGTCATCAGCAGTAGATGCATCACGAGATGGAGGAGTTAGGTGACTTGCTATTACTTTGCAAGTTATCACATGATCGACATTGAGCTGTTAAAAATTAAATTTAAAATTCCTTTAGAAGTTTTTCCTATTTTAATTTACTTACACTTCATAATTTAATAGCAACCATTTGTTGGTTTTTTCGATTTAATAAAAAAGCAATTAAGTCTTAATTAACATGGAGTTCCTTAAAAGGTTCTCAAATATATATATAGAGAGAGGGACTATCATGCTTTGGAAAGTATTGAGGGTGTTTTACTTCTCGCTCATATTTCTACTTTTAAAGTTCAAACAGTCGATCCGAACTTCTTAAGATGATCTTCATATTGATATGTGCTTGGAGATCAAATTTTATATATTTTTTTAATTTTTTACTATTTTTTTTAGAATTTTTGAAAATCAGTGTATTATGTGATTTTCAAAATTTCTAAAAAAATAGTAAGTTTTTTTCAAAAAAATGTAAAATTTAATCTCCAAGCACATATCAATATGAAGATCATATTGAGAAATATCACTATTTCTCTCTCTCTCTCTCTACACACACACACACACACACACACATACCTATAGAGTGAGGCTACGGTACTATGCATAGCACGGATTGGGTCCGTGCTACGGCTCAATATTTGAGTTTTCAAAATTCTAACGGTCGATCCAAACCGTTCAACATGATTATAAAATGAATACGTACTTGCAAACCTAATTTTACATTTTTCGATTTTTTTACTATTTTTTTAGATAGGTAGAAAAACACTATTTTTTGGATGGTTTAGAATTTTCAGATCAAGTGATTTTCTACCTATCTAAACAAATAGTAAAAAAATCGAAAAAATGTAAACTTTGGTTTGCAAGTACATATTCATTTTATAATCATGTTGAACGGTTCGGATCGACCGTTAGGATTTTAAAAAATCAAATATTGAGACGTAGCACGGACCCAACCGTGCTATGCATAGTACCGTAGCCTCACTCGTACCTATAATAGTAGGTTTGTCCATTCGTAATGCCTAATCTATTTCCAGAACACCAAGACAAATCTCAATTTACTCTTTCTAAGTGAAAAAATTAGTTCCGTTCAATGGTACTATTCCAAAGATTTGAGCATGAACATTATTCAATGCTACATTAGATTCAGAAAAATTGAAATGTCTACTATTATCAACTATAAATCCACAAATAATAACATTAAATCAACTGTATATAGAGGGACTAACAAAAATTATAATGAAATAAATAATAAAACACTAAATAATATTTCAGTTATAACATAACAAGTTGTTGCATAAAATCCAATTTATATCACCGTTGGGCGAAAACAAATTGAATTATTAAAATAAATAAATTCACTTAATAAATTATACTGGCAATTAAAGTTGGTAAAATTGACCTTCATATTTATTAAATGTAAAAACGTAATTGTGACTTAAATTACAAAATTCTTTTTAATAAAGTGGTAATTACTATTTAAAGTTGGTAAAAATTGATAAGAACCAATTATTAAAATTAACGTTATATGATTTAAATTATTTATATGAAAAAATATATAATAAACTTTCGTTGGGCCGATCATTGTATATGAATTCATATAAAACCGTACATAAATTATTACATATTACAAATGCAACACATATAGACCTTGCACTTCTACTTAGTACTTTTCAAAAATGAAATATGCAACTCATGTGATCAATATAACATGTATCACTCAATAAGATCCAGTACAATGTTTGCATCAAAATTATGTTCTGATCACTTAATAATCATGTAATCGAGTTTTTTAATTTTGGACTTATGTTGTCAAAAGTCTTGGTTGTGATGTAGTTTAGACAAAAAATTCATCCAAATTAGGTTGTATAGGATCCATCAGATCTAAAAAAGAGCGCTCATGTGATCCATGACATAATGTATTTTGGCTACTAAAGGTCTTCAATATTGCATCTCCAATAACAATACATTGATCAACATCTTATAACAGAAAATAGAATCCTTTAAAAGATTTTGTCCAAAATCACAATAAAATATTTAAACATAAAAATAAGTTGAATCTGTATGGCTTTTATACGAATCACTGAAAATCAATTTTGTTAAAATTATTGCATCTTATATGAATTTACGATGGCTTTGATATCAAATGATAGAAATAATAAAATCGTAACGTGTTTTGTAATTATAACACAAACAATTCAGAATCCGTAAATCAAAAATAAAATAGCAAACGTAATTTAAAACTTTCAGCTTTGGAGTGACGACATTGTAGCGGAAGCGTAAATACTGATCATTAATGGTTTTTCTCAGACATGATGATGGAGACCTTAGACGTTTTTTTTCTTTTACTTCTCTATTTAATTTTATGAACGAAGTTTTCAGAATGAAATGCGTCCAAATAAGAGAAGAAGCAACACCCCTACCTAACACAATTAATCTCGTAGCTGCACAAATTTTTTGGAGCGTCATAGCTTAATTTTAATTAATGGTGGTTAATTAATGCAAGTGGAGGGCGGCCACACAGTCATCTTATTATGTGATGTACCATGCGGTCCATGCTGTGTTTTTCTTATTTTCCAGAAAAATATTTAAAAAATTAAGAAAGCAGCCAATTTGCGTATACGGAAACTCTCAGCAAACAATATCAGACAGTGAAAGAACGGATTCGTGCAGTTGTGAGGGTTTGATATAGAGGGGTGATGATATTAACACTTATAATAGTTAAAATTCTAACAAAATAGTAAAATAAAAAATAAAAAAAATGTAAAATTTAGTCTCAAAGTACATTTTAATATGGAGATCATGTTGAACGGTTTGGATCAATTATTTGAATTTTGAAAATAAAGATGTGAGCGCATATTACAGGAGAAGTTTTAATATGGAGACCATGTAATATTTCCAGCTATATATATATATATATGAGCTATGGTGAGACGTGGAGTAAAACAAGTTTATACTCCACACTATATTTTCATTTTGAAAATTCAAATAACCGATCCGAACCATTCAACATGTTCTTTATATTGAAATGTGCTTGGAGACCAAATTTTACATTTTTTGGAATTTTTTTACTATTATTAAGCCACTTTGAAAGTTTCTGATCCGGTGGTCCAGAAAATTTTACTGTTTTTTACTGTTCACCGTTGGATCAGCTATTTTCAAAGTGGCTTAATAAATAGTAAAAAAATTCCAAAAAATGTAAAATTTGGTCTCCAAGCACATTTCAATATTTAGAACATGTTGAACGGTTCGGATCGGTTGTTTGGATTTTCAAAATCCAAAAAGTGGCCCGAAGTAAAGGGATGGGTTTACTTTGCAAAGCACCGTAGCCTTACTCATATATATATATGGACATGGCTAGCGTGCTACGCGTAGCATAGAGCACTCCGTGCTACGGCTCACTTTTTGAGTTTTCAAAATCCTAACGGTCGATCCGAACCGTTGAACATGATCTCCATATTAATATGTACTTGTAAACCAAATTTTACATTTTTTAGAATTTTTTTACTATTTATTAAGCCACTTTGAAAAAACACTAATTTGTACACAACAGTAAAATCTGCTGGACCATTGGATCAGCGATTTTCAAAGTGGCTTAATAAATAGTAAAAAAATTCTAAAAAATGTAAAATTTGGTTTGCAAGTACATATTAATATGTTCAACGGTTCGGATCGACCGTTAGGATTTTGAAAAATCAAAAAGTGAGCCGTAGCACGGAGAGGCCCTATGCTACGCGTAGCATATTAGCCAAATCCTATATATATATATGAGATTGGCTAATGTGCTAACGTTATAACTTCGGCCGAAGTTATAACGAGTCATTTTTGTAATTTCAAAATCCAAACAACCGATCCGAACCGTTCAACATGTTCTCTATATTGAAATGTGCTTGGAGACCAAATTTTACATTTTTTGAAATTTTTTTATTTATTAAGCCACTTTGAAAATACTGATCCGGTGGTCCAGAAAATTTTGCTGTTTTTTACTATTCACAGCAGATCTGCGATTTTCAAAGTGGCTTAATAAATAGTAAAAAAATTCCAAAAAATGTAAAATTTGGTCTCCAAGCACATTTCAATATTTAGAAAAAGTTGAACGGTTCGGATCGGTTGTTTGGATTTTAAAAACTAATAAACGACTCGTTATAACTTCGGCCGAAGTTATAACGTTAGCACATTAGCCAATCTCTCTATATATATATATATATATATATATATATATATGAATCTGGCTAATATGCTACGCATATATAAGGGTCCCTCCGTGCTACGGCTCACTTTTTGAGTTTTCAAAATCCTAACGGTCGATCCAAACCGTTCAACATGATCTCCATATGAATATGTACTTGCAAACCAAATTTTACATTTTTTAGAATTTTTTTACTATTTATTAAGCCACTTTGAAAATCGCTGATCCAATGGTCCAGAAAAGTTTACTGTTGTGTACAAATTAGTGTTTTTTCAAAGTGGCTTATTAAATAATAAAAAATTCTAAAAAATGTAAAATTTGGTGTGCAAGTACATATTCATATGGAGATCATGTTGAACGGTTCGGATCGACCGTTAGGATTTTGAAAACTCAAAAAGTGAGCCGTAGCACGGAGGCCTCTATGCTACGCGTAGCACCGTAGCACTGTCCTATATATATATATATATGAGGAGGGTTTCAATACTTCATGCCTTTTATACCTCATAGTTCATATCTTCGTTTTTAAAATTCAAATTGTCGATCCAAACCGCTCAACATGATATCTATATTAAAATATGCTTTGTGATGAAATTTTATAATTTTATAATTTTGTTTACTATTTTTTAACATGAGAAGAAAATCACTGTTTTTGAACGGTCTAGAAATAGTGATTTTGTACCTATCTTAAAAAATAGGTAACAAATTCCAAAAATTATAAAATTTCATCTTAAAGTATAATTTAGTATGAATATCATGTTGAGCAGTTCGGATCGACAATTTTGACATTATTTCAATCATATTTTTTACGAGTACAGAGTATTACAACTATTTACGCTTTCATCTAACTTTGACAAACTATTTATTACGAGTACTTGAACTATTTATTACGAGTATATAAAGATAAAAATATTTAAGTTTTCATCTAACTTTGCACTACAACTATTAAACTCATTGCATTCTAATAATTGTCATCATATTACTAACTTTTATTATGAACTTTGTTTGAACCATATATATCAACGATGAGAATTCTCAAATATATATAAAAAAAATCATTAAAGTTACTCAGAACATTATTACAGTTTTTCTTCAAAAAAGATTGAAAAATAGAAAAAACTTTGACAAACTAAATAAAACCTGCTCATAAATAAATTTCGATCCAAGTAACTTACAAGAAACAATTACAATCGGCACAATGGCACTAATCAATTTGAAACAGTCAAGAACATTGCATCAAACAATAGCACAGAAAATTTCAGATTCAATAATTCTTCACAAATCACGGGATTTCAAACCAGCACAACAAGTCAAGGTTCAAATCGGGATTATATCTAACATTTGGGGAAGGGCGACGGCAAGAGCGTGGCTGTTTACGAGGAGGCTTGAACCCAGCAAGCAGGAGAAACAGAGAGAAGGAGAGCGACAGGAAGGGCACTGGCGTCGGATTAAGGGAGAGGCCGAGTCGAGCTGGGCGGAGGAAAAGAGAGTGAGAGAGAGCGAGGGGCAGGAGCTGGAGGAAGAGAGAGAGAGAGAGGCAGGATGGATGGGAGAAACCTAAGACATAATGGAGCGACCGAGTTCAATTTTTAAATTTCTCTATTTTGGATTCAGTGACAAAATCTATCTGATCAAGTACGCATCTAAAAAGCAGATTGGACAGTTTAAAACTTGATTGCTCTGAGGTCCAGAAACAAAAGTTTTAATATAGTCATTCTCTATATGTATATGTATATGTATATGTATATAGAGATAGGCTATGGTGAGTTGTGAGGTAAAACGTCGTTTTACTTCATGCTATATTTTCATTTTGAATATTCAAACAATTGATCTGAACCGTTCAACTTTTTCTAAATATTGAAATGTGCTTGGAGACTAAATTTACATTTTTTGGAATTTTTTTACTATTTATTAAGCCACTTTGAAATCGCTGATCCACTGTGAACAGTAAAAAACAGTAAAATTTTCTGGACCACCGAATCAGCGATTTTCAAAGTGGCTTAATAAATAGTAAAAAAATTCCAAAAAATGTAAAATTTAGTCTCCAAGCACATTTCAATATAGAGAACATGTTGAGCAGTTCGGATCGGTTGTTTGGATTTTCAAAATAAAAATATGAGCGTGAAGCAAAAATGACATCTTACTTCGCAACTCACCATAGCCCAACTCTATGTATATATATATATATATATACATGTGTATGTATAAATATACATGGAGTCCGGCTAAATTGCTACCGGCAGCATTCTGGACAGCTGCTGCCGGGGGCATTTCGGTCATTTCCGGTGTATGTATAAATATATATGTGTATGTATAAATATACATGTGTATATATATTAAGATGTATGAAAATTAAGATGGCATATTGTCAGTTATGAGTTTTTTTTTTTAAACTATCTTTTCTTATTTCTCAAGTTTCTTAGCTTTGAAACTTTTTCATTTATAAGCACATGCGCACAAGATGTGTCTAAATTACAAAAGTCAATCAAAACATGCAATATTTGAAAATAAAATATATAGAAAAAACCACTTTTAAAACATGGATATTGCATTGTAAAATTGACAGAAAAAATAGTTGCACCATTGTTTAATGTATATTGTTCTATTTTGCACCCAAAATTCGAATTACCATCAAGACATCATTATCTTTGCAATACGAGTGGATAATTGGATGAAAAGTGAGATGACATATTGCCAGTTATCATTGTCTTTGCAAATTGATAGTATTATATTATTATCATATTCTAATGTATGAAAATTAAGATGACATATTGGTAGTTATGAGGTTCAATATAAAAGACAATAAAATGGGTAAATTTGTGAGTATTTCAAGTTTGAAGGGGGAATACATAATTTCAAACTTTAGAGGGAAAAATATATAATTTTGAAGTATTTGAGGGGTATACGTGAAATTCCCCCAGAATAAAATAAAACCTACGAAAATTATAAATTACAAAGAAAATCTTGTATTCCATTGATTGTTTCTTGAAAGCAGCAACATTTGTATATAACTAGGAAGACTCTGACATTAATAATTTGACTTATTGTCTCCAATACTATTGTCCTCTAATCTTCCTTTTGATTCTACAACGACATAGCATATATAGCAGGCTCATATATTACAAAATACTACTATTCAAACTTCTTTCTTTTCCTCTTACCGATCACCTGACAAATTATGTAAGAAAATTAAGTACAAAAACTATAAAAAAAAACAGAAAAATGTCCATAAACTCCAACAAAACCCCGTTCAAGGTTGCATTAATTTTCTCTTATTCAGTCATATTCCCATATGTACTTACAATCAAACAAATTAAGCAACAAATAATGATACACATGCATTGCGTTATAACCTAACGTTTCTACATGTCACGAAGAAAAAAACACACAAATTCCAAACAAAGTTTTGCAAATTGGATCATATAGCTAGCGCAACAATTCAAATATCCTCAAGCAATATATCATTTGCTTTGGCCTGGATGAGCTTCCATGTCATCTCAACATGACGCATCTCCGTCAAAGTTGCACCTATTGCAAATCTGAGCACAAACATCCCATCCACCTTTGCATGCGTCATGAATGCCCGGCCGCTAGAATTCACTGCCTCGAGAAGCCTCTGGTTAATACTCAATGCATTATCTCCTTCAAATCTCGGTTTGAGACGGAAACATACCAAGGAGAACTTTCTCGGGACCACCACCTCAAACCGCTTGTCCATTGAAACCATTTTCTCGAATTGTTTAGCCATTGCCACATCGCTTCGTATATGCTCCACAAGGTTAATTATGCCATATCTGCAATCAATATCGTTTCTTGGTTATTCTCATTCTTACTGAAAACTGCAGAATAGCAACATCCTCATAATAATATATTTCAATACGGTTTAATTCCAATGTTTAGTATTCCTATTTAATTTAAGTATAACTTTTGAGTTAACTAATTAGATGACAGCACACAACTTAAATAAAACAAAAGACATAAAAGCTTTTGTTTGATACATTTAGTAATAAATTAAACACCTGATCAGGCGTCGAAAGCTATATTCATTAGATGTAATGAAATTAGGCATTCCATGTAGTTGAAAATTACTATTAAAGTGGCTAGTTCTTAATTTTAACTTTTGATTTTGAAAGCTATATCTAGCTTTCAGAGTTCAGACCATGTGTTATATATGAGATAATTAAAGTACTCATTAAAGAATAAAGATTATGGAATATATATTGTTCTAGCTAGGAGTTAAGAGTTATATGTATTTACCTTCTAATTACCACCCAAAGCTTTATGGCCCGGAACCGCCTGCTCAGTGCAATCTGCCAATCCTTGTAGTCCACCACCTCAGTTTGTTTCGCTCGCTTTGTTCCTTAGGTACTCAGGATTAGTGGAGAGCGAATCAACTAATGCACTCGGCTTCTGGACCCACAAGCAACAGCAATCCATGTTGGTCAAGAACCACTTGTGCGGGTTCATGCTGAGTGAGTCGGCCAGTTCAACCCCATCGAAGTAATGCCTGAATTCTGGGCATACTGCAGCACTACCTGCATAAGCCGCATCTACATGGTACCAAGCACCAAACTTATTTGCCACCTTACCGATGTCTCTGATAGGATCCACAGCTCCCACTGCGGTGGTCCCCACTGTGGCACAGACATAGACCGGCAAGAGGCCGTTTGCCACATCAGCCTCCATAGCAGCTTGCAGGCTATGTGGTGTCAGTGAGTAGCCTGAGGCAGCTGATGTTGAGATTGTGCGAAAGTTTTTTGGTGGAATTCCAACAATCCGTACTGCCTTTTGAACTGTCGAGTGTGTTTGATCAGACGCATAGACAACAAGCTTACTAATTGCATCATGTCCGACCTTGCTCAATGCACGGTCCCGTGCAGCGACCAAGGTACAAACCACGGCCTCGCATGTGCTTCCATGCAAGACACCGCCACCCCCTTTGCCACCTGAGAAAAGAAAGCAAGGTGGCAGCTTAAGCAATTTTGCCATCCAGTCCATCACGATGTTCTCCAGTTCGGTTGCTGCTGGAGATGATATCCAATTGAACCCGACAATATTAAGACCTGAGCATAGCATCTCGCCTAAGAAGCCTGCTGTGCTTGCGTTAGCCTGGAAGTACCCATAAAAGTTGGGACTTTGCCAATGAGTGAGTCCTGGTAAGATATCATGCCGGATATCCTCCAAGATAGTTTCGATCGAGTCAGAAAATAGAGGAGCTTGTTTTGGTAAAAGCTTGGAAAGATAGCCCGGTTTAACTTGACTTTGCACCGGGCGATTCTCGACAGTGCGATAGTAGTCGGCTATGAAATCAATCACTGCGTTGGATTCATCAGAGAATTCAGCTGGGTCTAATGGGTGGAAGATGTTAAGTGGTAGGCTACCCATTTGAAGCTAGGTTTTAATATCGAAGAACAAGAAGAAGGAGAAGGAGAACAAATTAAGGAGAATAAGTGATTTACAAGAATTAATAGTATAGAAGGTTGTTTTGCGGATGGGAAGTGCATCTCATAAAACTTGTATTTATAGTATAAAGCAGCATGATTTTCATTTTCTCCTGTTTCCATGGTACTGGAGCGCCTATTAGTTCTCACTGGACAGTAGAAACTTCCTTGAATTTCAGCATTTTCGGTGGTAATGGATGACTCCAGTTCCACTAACTGAAGGGGAAAAAAGTTAATAAAATTATTGTACGATAAAAGGTGGTGGGCATGAGGCGACTGATGTGGAGAAGACCTTGAATTGCACAAGTGTTCTATTGTGCACTTAAGACTAGCTAGAATAGTCGGACCATCTCCACAGTGTGTACAGTTTTTGATTAATTGACAATTGGGGATTGCCTACGGGTTATCTTTCAAAAAAGAAAAAAAAAATTGACAATTGGGAAATTATATTGGACAGCCTTGGGTTCCAGTAGAGTGGGAAAAATGAGCACGGCGGAGCCGGCTCTATCACAGAACGAGACACGGAACGGCATAACACACATGTCGGTTACATGTCATGACTCATGTGTCCCGTGTCTTGAAAGATCTAGTCACAGCACGGCACGTGATCACGCGAGTCGTGTATAATTAGGACAGTTAGATTTTGATCAAATGGTGAATCTTGAATAAACAAACATAAATTATGATCAAATTGGTCACGCGCATCACGCTTGGTCGCGGCACGTACGTTTGGACACGACGTGACTCACGTGGCGTGACATTTCACGTGCCGTGACTATCTATTGACATTTTGTCATGGCACGACACATAAAAAATTAACTTGATCACAGTACATCACGGCACGAGACTAAAGTCACAGTGTGATAGTCACGTCACATTTTTTCCACTCTAGGTCCTAGTACTCGAATTCATATCACTATGTAACTCGGATTTTGAGTTTATATCATGACTGTTCGATCTACTTTGACACGAATATTAAAAGATCTCATATATTTCATCTAAAATTGGATTGGTTTAGATTCTGATCGGACGGTTCATATCAAAACTCAAAATTTGAGTTAAGATCAGAGGATTCGAACTCCTCGTACCCATGCACTATTCTATTCCGTATTTAAACACAACACTATAACAAAAAGATGCTTCAGCGACCGGCATCAGCGACCGGTTGGGTTGCCGATCGCTGAAGACCCAAAAAAAAAAATAATAAAAATAATGTTTTGGTGACGAACCCTTCAGCGACCGGCGCCTTTAGGGGTGTCAACGGGTACAATACGGGTTGGGTGGCGGCATTTTCATACCCGTATCCGTTATGATAACAGAAACAATCTTTACTCTTGTCTGTTTTTTCAAATACAATACGGATCGGATAAATGGATTAATTAAAAAAGTACCATTGACATCTTGATTTATGCTTTCTATAAAAATAATTTAAAAATAAGAAAAAAAAATAATAATAATGAATACAACTAATTTGTATTATGAAAATTTAATAAAATACAAAACTTTATTATATCATGTATTATCTTTATACAAATATATATCTATATATATAATTTTATTTTAAAAATTATCTTGTTAAATAACGGATAAGATAACGAAAAGAAATCATTAACTTACTCGTATCAATAAACTGACGAAAAAAAAATTCTTATCAGTTCGGATACGGTACGGGTTAGATAAACGGGTAAAAGGATTGACACCCCTAGACGCCTTACCCTTCTGTAGTGCAACTCCCCTCTCCTCTCTCTCCACCTCTCGGGTTATTAGTAACTATTTCGCTATTAACGTTGGATTAGTGGTAATTTTTAACTCTTGAGTTAGCACCTAACCTCGTTCACCCCACAGTTCATCAAAACGCACGTACATAAATTGTTTTATTGTAAAAAGAAATACGACAAACTACGTAACAAACTAACGATGCTTAGTGTATTCATTAGGGTTGTGGTTGTTCGGCAAATTAAAGTAATAGAAACAGAGAAAAATGAGAAAATAGAATTTGGAATAGGCTTCTATTTCATATTATTTCATATGTGTTTGTTTGAAAGTGAAGCAGAAGAGTATTGATAAATAAATCAATTTTATCTTTTAAAAAAAAATTAACTTTTATATTCCATTATCTCGATAAAATATAAAATAGAGAATTAACTTATGGAAAAATAAATACAAGTAGGAGTTTGCCGACATTTTTATTAATATCCAAAGTTAAAGAGAAATTAATAAATATATCCAGCTTGGCTGGATTTTAATAAAAAATATCCAAACCGGCCATTTAATGGTCGGTCCTCTATTTTTTCTCGACCGGCCATTAAATGACCGGTCCTAAATTTTTTTTTTTAGAAACACTATGAAGAGCAAGATGCTGAAATCTAACACTAAAAATTTAAACTTTTATAAATATTTGTTAGTTAGATTACTTCTTTTGATGTATAATTAACATATTTATACTAAAATACACTAAATTACTTGAAATTATGTTAAATTACGCTGAATTAGACTAAATTAAGTTAAATTACGCTGAATTACACCATTATTAATGATAAAGTACATATGCATAGAAATATGCCATGGTTGTTTGATGGTATAGCACATATGCATAGAAATATGCTCTTTTAAGTTAATGCAGACCATGCGGACTCACTAGTTATTGGTTGAGAGATCCGACATGGCACTAGGAGCAAAGCATTCATTTCTTTACTCGTTTAAAGGGCCTGCAACAAACGAGAAATTTGAAACAGGTATACTGAAACTAATCAATGGGCCCAAATGATAAGTGTATAACAATAAATAAAATGTGAAATGATATATAAGCGGTTGAAAAAAACATATAACGATATAACGATATTTTGACATTATTTTTATATAGTTTCTTCTCACTGACATAAAACATATAACGATATTTTGACATTATTTTTATATTAATCAAGAATTTCAGAAATTAACATTTTGAAACTGTTTGTATCAGTAAATCTTTTACAAGGTCCTAATGCCAATTAAAATAAATTTGAAATCTTATAAACTTTTACATACGTGAAGAAAAAGTAATATAGACCATATTAACGGTTATATTTTGATATTTAAATTTTAGATTGTAAATTACTATTTTTTTAATTAATAGATTTTGTGAAATAATAAAAAATAAATCATCGGAACCTTCACACGTGTATAATTATATATCATGATCATATATATACATGTATCTTAACAACATCAGCCATGACGAGAACTAACCTTTCATTTAGCGGTAATAGGTAATATTTTCAGTGTAAGAGATCGTGAGTTTGAAATTCGAATAAAAAAATTTCTTGTGAAAAAATTGTAATAGCTTAATCTCTAACCTTTATTTAAAAAAATAACAATCAACCATGGCATATTTCTATGCATATGCACTTTACCATCAGTAATGGTGTGCTATACCATCAGCCATGACATCTTCCAATCTCTTTAGAGTAAAATAAATTATGGGTCCATCAATTAATTGGTAGAAGCACATCATGTGATATTTACCATCCACCAATCATGACATCCTTCTTGACTCTCACAATCCAGAATTTTTTATTTATAGAAATTAATTAAAATAAATATAGAAAAAGGGATGATGATGGGTTCTACCGTATTCCATCTATAAAAATTCACTTCTCTCCTCATTTCTTTTAACCAGAGAAAAAAACCGAAGGGGTAAAAAAAAGAGAAAGAAAAATAGAAAATTAAAGAAAAATTCGTAATTTGTCTGATTGGAGTTCTGATTCGACGTCGCAGGTGATTCTGAATAGTCATTGCAATCCCATTGGAAGTTTTTGAAATTCTTGCTATGATCAGATAACCGGACTTCCTTATAATTCGTGCTTTCGTTTTGGTCTGATTGAATAACGGGATAGTGCAACGTATTTGAATATCGGATTACGAGAGTATATTTAACGTGATATTGGGTCTAGGAATCTAAATTTGTTTCTGTGATTTAACTGTCTGAATTCTGTGAACCTAGATCCAGTCGGTTAAATATGCATACTTCATATGATATATTTGTGTAGATTAATCAAGTTCTATTTGTACTGTTGTTATGAATAAATCAATTATATATAGGGAAACGCATCGTTAAATAACCGGTTACTGAGTTTTGTAGCTGATTTCTGTTTATTTTTGTTTGCGACGTAGGTTGACGGGCTGTCGGACAGATGCTAGGATCCTGTTCTATTGTCGCGCGCCCGGTCCAGATCCGGAGCATGGCATAATGATATCAGAGCATTCATTCATCGACTGTGTTTGGGTCCTTATTTTGTTAATATCGGTATTCTATTTGAATTTTGTTTTAATATCATCTGATTGATTCGTCTGATAAAACTTTATCTTTTAATTTAGATATAATTAAATTTAAATACATTTATCTAAGTTAATTTGATTAATTGAATTTTTATAAATCTGTTTTTAATACTTCGAGTTACTTTATGTCTAAACTGTTCAAATTGATTTGATATTATCTAATTGAATTTTGAGGGCAAAATTCATTTTAAGGAGAGGAGTTTGTAACACCCACGAATTTTAACAATATTCTTGAACAATTTTAACTATATTTTGAAACTTAATTTCTGAATTTATTTATTAAATTGGAAAATAAAAATATTTATTTATTTTAGAGAAACATAGAAAAAGAAAATGATGATGTGTTGATTTAGATAATATTGTGATCCTTCTATTTTTGAAAAAAACTAAAAAATTCTCTGCCACAGTCTTGACAAAAAATTCTTCGAAAAACTTTTTCCTGACAAATTTTCTTATTTTCTCTTGACAAAAGTTTTGATCCAGGTTATTTGTCGCAGTCTTTCTAATAAATGAAATTATATAGTATTCCATCTATTTTCAAAGAAATATATAAAATATCTCTAATATTTCAATACAAAAAATAAATAAATTATATATATTTCTATTTAATTACAAAAAACTTAAAACCGCAAATTCATTTTGCGGTTTTAGGTTGAATTTCCGCAGAAAAATTTTGCGGTTTGGATAGATTTCAAAATTCCTCTGCATGGGGTGTAGATTTTAAAATTTAATATTTTTTTGAATATTAATAAAAATTTTGGTTTCTTTTAACCACTAGGTAACTGAGAGAAAAAAACCAAAGGGAAAAAAAAGAGAAAGAAACATAAAAAATTAAAGAAAATTTCTTAGTTTGTCCTATTGGAATTCCGATCATACGTTGCAGGTGACTCTGAATAGTCGTTGCAATCAGATTGGAAGTTTCTGAAATTCTTGCTACTATCAGGTAAACGGACTTCTTTATAACTTGTGTTTTCGTTTTGGTCTGATTAAATAACGGAGTAGTGCACCATATCTGAATATCGGATTACGAGGGTATATTTAACGTGATATTGGGTCTATGAATCTGAATCTGTTTCTGTGATTTAACTGTATGAGTTCTATGAACCTAGATCCAACCAGTTAAATATCTACTTAATCTGGTATATTTGTATGGATTAATCCAGTCCTGTTTGTATTGTTGTTATGAATAAACCAGTTATAGGGAAGCGCGTCATTAAATAACCGGTTATTGAGCTTTGTAGCTGGCTTTTGTTTATTTCTGTTTGCGACGTAGGTTGACGGGCTGTCGGACGGATGCTAGAATTCTGTTCTATTGTCGCGCGCCGGTCCAGATCTGAAGCATGACATCTCCATATTAAAATATGCTTAAAGAATTTTTTTTTAATTTATTGCTATTTTCTTACATTGGTAGAAAATCTGTTTATTCATAGATTTTGAATCTATCAAATGTCAAATATAGTGATTTTCTACTTATCTAAAAAATAGTAAAAAAATTCAAAAAATGATTTTTTTTTTGTTTCCAAACATAATTTTTTGTCAAAATCATTTTTTTGAATTTTTTTACTATTTTTTAGATAAGTAGAAAATCACTATATTTGACATTTGATAGATTCCAAATCTATGAATAAACAGATTTTCTACCTATGTAAGAAAATAGCAATAAATTAAAAAAAATTGTTGCTAAGCATATTTTAATATGGAGATGTCTTTTTTTTTAAAACTTGGTAGTGACTACCAAGGATAATATGGAGATGTCATGCCTCGGATCTGGACAGGGCGCGCGACAACAGAACGGAATCCTAGCATCCGTCCGACAGCCCGTCAACCTACGTCGCAAACAGAAATAAACAAAAATCAGTTACAAAGCTCAGTAATCAGTTATTTAACGACGCGCTTCCTTATAACTGGTTTATTCATAACAACAATATAAACAGGACTGGATTAATCCACACAAATATACCACATTAAGTATGCATATTTAATCGGCTGGATCTAGGATCACAGAACTCAAACAGTTAAATCACAGAAACAGATTCAGATTCCTAGACCCAATATCACATTAAATATACTCTCGTAATCCGATATTCAGATACGGTGCACTACTCCGTTATTCAATCAGACCAAAACGAAAACACAAGTTATAAGGAAGTCCGTTTACCTGATAATAGCAAGAATTTCAGAAACTTCCAATCGGATTGCAACGACTATTCAGAGTCACCTGCAACGTAGGATCGGAATTCCATTAAGACAAACTACGAAATTTTTTGTGATGAAAATACACTGCAACTTAATTAATTACGAAAATTACTGTATCAAACTATTGATTCTATCTTAGAAAATACTCTATCCTAGAAAATACTCTGCATCAGACCGACATTATTGATTCAATTCCATCCATGAGATAAAAAAAAAAAAAGTAATTCATCTTGTTTTTGATAATTAAATTTTTTGAAATTCTAACAATAAAAAAGTTGCTGAAAGAGTAGTTGTGGTTACCAAACAAATTGTCTCAAATAGTGACCTATTAACAACTAGGATCCACATGATGCAAATTTTGCACCACAAAAAATAGAAACAGAATCAGTACATATAGGATTGTAGGCTAGCTGGTAATACACACAAGAGAAAAGCACAGACAACCCGACACATGGTTGGTGCAAGTGGACCAACCACACACGGAACGACTTACGATGCATGTTTGCACCTTTGGCAACAAACCAAAGAAATGGGAACAAAAATTTGAGGCCAATATGTAAAAGCCGCAAAATTTTTGGATATTCTGTAATTTCGATGTTATTTCGTTGGAGTTTGCTTCTAAATTTGATCTTTTATTTTGGTTTCTTGTAAGCAAGTTGTCTTCTAATAAGCAAGTTCCAGAATATGTGTTTAATATTCCTCACAAATATAAATTGTTTGATATCTCATTAACTTGAGGTCAATATGTAAAAGCCGGAATATTTCTGGATATTACTGATTTTTTTTTTTAATGTGTTGGAGTTTAGTTATGCATACTATTATTTCTGTTTCTCATAATTAGTTAAGCAAGTTTTGATTTAATAAGTTTGAGAATTAGCCCAAAAAGTTGTAGGCAAAAATTATATACTTTTTTTTTTATTAAAGGATCCCAGTACAATCAATTATCTTTTAAATATTATTTTTGAGAACTGAATCTGCATCTCTATGTAGAGGGCGGCAAATATATAAATATAATAGTAACAAAATGTAATTTGTACATAAAACAACACTAAATACTATATCCTTATTTTTTCTCAAAAAATAAAAATAAAACAACACTAAATGAATATACTGAAGCAAGAAGGGCTCCTAATAATTATCAGATCAATATATAGAGGCACGTGCCAACACACTATTGCAAAAAGGCAATTTTTGCACAAGGGTTGTTATACAATTATTTTTTGAGAAAGGTTTAAATGCTTGTATTTTTTGTGTCTCTACCATACTTTTATTTGTAAAACGTTAATAACTCAAAATTTAAAACATAAATGTCAAAATAAAACCGTTACATGTGATTTATATGATTTTCACTCCATGTTCATAAAAAATTATCACATTTCAATTTTGTTTTTTGTGAATCAATAAGTTGAAAAATGAACGTCTAGAAATTATTCATATCAGTACATTTTTACAAGCTCTTGATGACAAACACAATAAAGTTGTAATATCATAATTTTTTTCATGTACATAGATAAAATAATGTAGATCATATTGAACGGTTTTATTTTGACTTTTTAAGTTTTAAATTTTGAGTTATTAAAGTTTTTAAAAATGGAGGCATGATGGAGATACAAAAAGGAAGACATTTGAACCCTCTTATTTTTTTGAGGAAAATTAAGTTATATATAAATTTGAATAATTTGTATATTTTGAAGCCTTAATAAGAGAAATCGAAAAGGATGTTATATATAATTCACACTTATCTTGACTAAGAGAAATCGTTAAGAACCACCAACGTGTTATTTTATACCCACATACTTTTTAATGTGCCGACAATGATTTTACCATATATAAAATTTTGTTACCCTTGAAACAGTAAATCATGCATGTACAAATTTTGAATTTTAATTAGTCTTTCATTTGGCGCATCAAAATTCATAAGCAATCGGTAGGCAACCTCATTCCTTCTATTATAGGTAGGGGTGAAAACGGAGCGAATACGGAGCGGATAGTGGTGAAACTATATTTATATCTCTTTTTAATTTTCTGAATACGGATACGGGTTGAATATCAGCTGGATATAGGTACGGATATGAATCGGATTGGATATTTATTAAAATAATATTAAAAAAATATCAAAGTTCATAATATTTATCTAATTTTAATAGTGAATAACAAAATATATGATACATATATGAGGAGGGATCCACTTACAACTTTTGTAAGTTACAACATCTTACAATAATTCGGTTTTCCAATTTAAAAAGTCCAAACAGTCGATCCAAACCATTCAACATGATATCTATATTAAAATGTGCTTGAAGATGAAATTTTTTACATTTTTTTGAATTTTTTACTATTTATTGAGTATTTTACAAAACTGTTGTTTTTAGACAATTTTGGACCACTGAAAAACAGCAGTTTTATAAAATACTTAATAGATAGTAAAAAAAATTCAAAAAATGTAAAATTTTATCTCCAAGCACATTTTAATATAGATATCATGTTGAACGGTTTAGAGCGACTATTTGGACTTTTAAAATAGCAAAACCGAATTGTTGTAAGATGTTATAATTTACAAATGTTGTAAGTGGATCACTCCTTATATATATATACTATTCGGATATGGATAATTGAAACGTAAAATCATATCAGTATCCATATTTACACGGATATTCGAATATCCACATCTAATTTTTCAAATACGGATCAAATACGGATCGGATATTATCCATACCGTTTTCACCCCTAGCTTCAATACCTTTTAATTATTATGCCTTTTGGCTACTAAAGGTCTCCAACATTGCATCTCCAATAACAATACATTGATCAACATCTTATAACAGAAAATAGAAATTCTCCTTCAACAAATTTCGTCCAAAATCATAATAAAATATTTATACATAAAAATAAGTTGAATTTGTATGACTTTTATACGAATCACTGAAAATGAATTTCGTTAAAATTATTGTATCTTACATGAATTTACGATGGCTCTGATATCAAATGATCACTACTAGAATTTGGACTTTTTGCAAGAGTAGCACTTGTTGCAAGGGTGTGAACGGCCCTTGCAAAAGAAATGACATTTCTAACACAAGAAAACCTGTTGTAGGGGTGTCCCTTGGAAAAAGTAACGCATGCAAAAGATTTGATGTTTACCCTTGAAAATGTCTCTTATCTACTCTTGTAAATACTAATTGAAGACCCGTGACCCACTAGCAGAGCCAGATATTATATTTTAATGAATGCATGTCCTTGCAAAAACCTCATTCCATGCCCTTGTAATTAGTCTAAAGATTTGAGACAAAACAGTTGCAAGGACTTACCCTTGTAACAAGTTTTGAAGATTCCGTTTTTATTATTTTATTCTAAAAGCCCTTGTAAGAAGTCCTACACTACTCTTGTAAGAAGTTTGGTTATTCTGACAACTACTAATTGCAAGGGCTTACCCTTGTAACTTGTTTTGTATTACAGTGTAGACCCTTTTCTGTATATTTTGAATGTCTCCCTTCAAATTGAATTTATTTTATAAAAAAAATACCAATAAAAATAATAATTATTCAAAAATTGAGGGACATGCTAATAGAATTTATATGATGTATTTTTAATTACCTTGAAACGTGATCTCTAATAATAATTTGATGATAAATAAGTAGCTTTAAGTACCAATAATATCAAAGAATAGCTTGATTCTAATATAATATTAGATTCTAATTTAATATCAAATATCGTATAACAATTCAACATTGACATACAACATGATATCAAATAACATTAAATATATAGATTGATATTTTTTACAAAGTTACAAACTCCATCAATTAACAAACTCTAATAAATCAATTGCATGTACTGCTACAGTGAGAAATTGCCTCAAAAATTAAGTGCAAACCAAACCTAATTATTACAAGTAAAAATTACGATTTACATATTTTTCAAAATGGAATTGCAAAATCTTGAAAGGGTATAATTTAAAAAAGTCATTACAAGACATCAGAAAATAACAAAAGATACATGTGGTGAGTACCTACTATTGAAATTGATGAAAGAAAATTATATCAACATAAACTAACAATATGTATAGGAGGGGTATAATTAGTGAAATGATATGGTGATTCGGTGTTACAGGTGGAGTGCACTATGGGGCTCTTTTTAGAGAAGAATTAGCAAATTTGTTGCTAATGGGTTAGTGGGTTAAACGGCTATTGGAGGTGACCGGTACATGGTACCAACTTAATAGCTTCAAATTTCACATTTCTATCAAATTTATTTCTATTTTTCTGCTATGATTTTCTAGCAGAAGGGCATCAGTCCATGTTTTTGGTGTCATTAAGTTGTGAATTTTGTTGTGATCAATTGACTACATGGAAATTTGATTTCTTTACATGAAAATGTTCCTTATGCTCTGGATTATGTGTGTAATTTATTTGGTGGCCTCACGACTTTCCTACAGGGTGCTGGTAAGGGGTGGAATACCATGTTTCCTATGTACCACACTACAGCAAACTATAGTGTCAGCGACCGGCACTAGCGCCGGTCGCTGAAACATTTTTTCCTCTCAAAAATAAAAACCGCGAAATAGTTTTGGCGACGACAGTTTCTGCGACCGGCGAAAACAACTTTCAGCGACCGTTTTTGACCGGTCGCAGATGGGTGCTGTAAAAAAACCGGGCGCGAACCCTCTCTGTCTCCTCCGTCTCCCGCGTCTTAGGTTAGCCAAAAAAAAAAGAAAAAAACGTGAGCGCCTCCGCGCCGATCCGAACCCCGCCGCCTCTGTGCCCCCCCGCGCGATTCCCGCCCGAACCCCGCCTCTTTTCCGTTTTCCACTGATTGAACTCCGCCTCTGTACAAATCGAACCCCGCCTCTGTGCCCCCCCCCCCCCCCCCCCCCCCCCCCCCCCCCCCCCGCGCCGAGCTTTCTGGTGCCGTGGCTAGTGCTCCTTGCTGATTTGTGAAGGTCGAGAAGCGAGGTGCTTCCTTGGTATCGGCCATTTCCACCGTCACTTGCGATTTGCATCTGTCTCGATCGGGTAAATATCTAAGCACACCCTCTGAATATTAGCAATTGATTTGTTGTTTAGTAACAGATTAGTAATTTTTCTTACAATTACTGGTTTTCTTACAATGCTGAAATGGAAATCGCATAGGGAATTTTAATGCGTTTGGGCAACTGGTACCGGTTTGATACATGCCCCAGATAGGTACTGGTACCGCTTGAGTTTGAATTTTTCATGAATGTAATGAGTTCCCTGAGATAAATGGTAAGTTGTTTCAATTGTCTTTTTTAGAGGTATGGAAAAGTGTGGCTAAGGGGAAAATAGTCGTTACTCGTTACTCATATTAGAATTTTATGTTGCCCAATTGCGATTTCCATTTAGCATTGTTGTTTGGGTACAGGTTCTGGTTTCTGAATACTGGTAACATGTACCAAATTAAGCCCATCATCAATCTATCCTAACCTTAAAAAAAGAAATTAGCTCTCTTATTATGATTAAAGTGATTTCAACTATTTAATAGAACATATTTGAATGCATTTCAGATGCTGCTAGTAATAGGTGCAAAGTTGGAGCACGTAATCACAGAGTTAGCATAAAGGCTAAAAATCACAGAGGTACCAAACTATCCTTCTTCCCTAAATGAAAATATGTTTAGAATAGGCTGAGACGAGGCACTCTATTTTTGAAAGTCTCAATATATTTGGGTTGGATTAGTTCAGTTGTTGATGTGAAACTTTTGTGATTTCGTAATGAAATTGACAGCTATGCTACTGTTTTGACAAAACCAGAAAATAAGCTTCTAACAAATTGTTTCAGTTTTTAATCTTAATTAAATTGATTTGAGAATATATTGTCGATCAAGATAATAACATGTGATTTAGAGATGCTAAAATAAAGTAATAAATTTCTGATTATCTCTATTTGTGTTGTAATTCACTACTGGACAGGTGTAGTGAAAGAAAAGCTCAAATCTCACGTACCAGATCGCCGGGTGCAGGTTACAATTTAAAATTGTTATTGTAAATGGTTGTAATTGTGAATTTTAATTACGATTGTAAATGGTTGTAATTGTGGATTTTAATTACTATTGTATCGATGTCTTGTATTATGTGTATGCATGTATCGATATTTTGTATTTATTTATTGTATATATCGATGTTTATGTTTAAATTTGTTTGTATTTTTATGTTGTATGTTAGTACGTGTCGTAGCAATTATTAAATGGTGCAAATTTAAATAATAAAAAATTTCAAAAATCTTACATAAGACTTTTTGCGACCGGTTTTAACTATCAGCAACCGTTTAGTTTGGTCGCAGAAAGTTTTTGCTGACGTTAGAAAAAAACGATAGCGACCAAAAAAATTTGGTCGCAAAAGATTATCAGCGACCGGGTGACGTACTATCAGCGACCGGTGACGTCATCAGAAGAGTATCAGCGATAAGGCTTACAGCGACCGATCTTTCAGCGACCAAATTGGCTTTCTGCGACCGGAATGAGTATCAGCGACCGGCGCAATATTATCAGCGACCGGAAAACTGGTCGCTGATGCCCCTTTCTGCTGTAGTGCCAGCAGCAGAAAAGAGAAAAAAAAGAGGAAATATCAAACTTTGAAAAACTGAACTTTGAAAATTCACCAAAAATAGTAGAAAAATCCAATTTAATCAAAACTTGGGGCTAAACTGCATGGAATGAAGTCCTCTACGTGCCTATCATGTTTATTTTGACATAATCAGAGTTTATGCCCTCTGATTTGCCAGTTCTCAGCAGAAGGGTATTTTTGACTATTTTTGTGACAGTAGGGGTGTTAAAAGAGTTTTATTACTGACTTCAAGTATTCAGTGCATAGTGGGAGCTTTATGTATGTGCCAGTATGATTCTTATCATTTTTGAATACTGATATCACTAACAAAACCCTTTTTCTCCACTGTTTTCTTTGCCAGCAAGGGGGTAAAACACAAAATCAGCAACTTTACTCATACACCCTTGTTTGTAACATAAGTCTAGCATTTCATAAATAATGCATCTTTTCTAAACTGATACCGATCCTTGTTTGCTCGTACACCCTTTTCTGTGCACTGATGCAGCTTCTCTAAACTCGCCTCTACCTCGCCTGAACCATAGATAATGTGAGAGCAAATTTCACCGACTTGTGCTACACACTAATTGTGTATGTCTGCTTAAATTATTTTTTTTATTGTTTATTTATTGTTGGTGTACATGCTTGTATTTTTTTATTGTTTATTTATTGTCAGGGACATACATGATATTAGTGTGTTTGTGAGTTACCCTTGCAATTTATCAAAACTATATACATGATATTAAACAGGTCTCGAATCTTCTATTCTCATAATCTGATTGACATCATTTTGGATGCAGGAGTTACTATTTCATTTCAACCCAAGAAATTAAATAAACACATTAGAAAAAAAAGCAGTACAGTAACCTTGTTTTCATGGATTTTGTGCATGCCAACTTGCGATAAATAATCAACTGCTGCTTCAAGACCTACAGCTTCCCCAATTACCCCAATTACTGGAGTTCCTGTCTCAAATCTAACATATAAAAGAAGGCACATACTAAAATCCTACATAATTCACCATGTAAATTTTAATTGGAACAAATATGCCCAAACCAAATAATATACTGTGGTATGGTAGTTTAAGTAAGTGACTAAAGTGGAAATAGTGGTACCTATACTGGTACAGTAAGTGACTGACAAACAACATGAACAAAACATTTAGGCATTTCCACAAATACCTTATGTGCAACACATTTACAAAGCAATTCTATTAAACTAGTTAGAAACCTAGTTTAATCAACCTAATTTAACAACCCAGTTTAAGGGTTTATTTTTAAAGTTAATCTTCGTACCTGTTTCTCCGATCTACAGCAACACCGAAAGTGGTCGAGAGAGAGTGGTTTGGTGATCGCCCACCAGCCAGCTTAAATATACAAATGATTAAAAATGAGTAAATACTTTCAAGCACAACAGCTAGCTTATCAAGAATAGGCCCCAATATACTTTCAAGCACAACAGCTAGCACAAATTGTTGTTGCACTAGCGCATGTATCTCACCGGATCACTATTTGCAGTAACTAATACAAGAGATGATTTCATTTAAATTAAAATGACACTTGTGCCCTTTATATGCTGATTTCTTTCATATTAAGACAAAATGATATTAATTTGATACTGAGTCATCGATCGTACCAGTAAATACTAACATACTACATGTTTCCTTTCATTAATTGAAAGTCTCAGATATCAATACAACAATGCATCAGAAGTAACAGTATAACATTACTATACTTATTATAACAATGTCCCTTTTGTCCTGTAATACATATATATACATCAGTCCAACCCAATTTGATTCTTCTTGTGAAAAGGAGCTGTCCCTTTGATTCTTACTCAATTAAAAATTTAATTATTTGTTTAAAAAATAAGAGGAGAAATACATAACTGATGCAGGCCACCGTTGGAGACGAAGAAGTGAGAGATTGGCTTGACGTGACCACAACAACCACAACAGTGGCGGTGCGCGCCAGTTGGACGGTCAAAGCCCTAGTTGGAGTGGCGAAAAAGAAATCAAGAGAGAGCGGAGAGAGAAAAACTAGGAACGATGGACGGAGCGCGTGAAATTTTTGTTTTGTTTTGGGTTTTGGCTTCGCGTCCAGACAACGCCGAATGATTTGAGGAGAGCGGGAGAGGAATATATTAGTGAAATTTCAAGAGGCAAACGAAAATTTAGGGGTTTTGGCACGATCCAGAGAAGAAAGATACAAGGATTTGGATCAAACATCTCTTGATTTTGGATCATACAGTCCCAGCGAGTGAACAAGGACCTCTTTTAGTGCTATAGAGCATTTATGATGGATACACATGCCCACGATCTTATATCACCTGAGGTAACATGATATTTATGTTTCAATCGGGGCCCTATGATCAAAATTAGCACGATTACTAAAGAATCTAGATGATTTCATCTAAGGCGGATCTAAGCAGAAAGATTGTGTCACCTCAGTGAAATTGACCTCATGCCCACAGCCTCTGTAATGGAGACATCCATTGGTAATCATGACTCTTCATCACCCATCATACGGCTCATATCAACAGATGATAAAATTAGTGATTTTTGTATAGCAAATAATATAAATAAATTTCTAAAAAAATATTTTCTACATTTGTACATGCCCTATGACCAAATAATGCTTATAATTGTTAATTTCATATAATTTCATCAATATTTGCCCCTTAAAATTGAGCCAATAATTACGGACCGTTCATTTTTGAATGAGCAATCAACGGTCGATCTGCAGTGAAATAATTTCAAATTAGTTTTTAAATGATCAGGGGAAAACATTGAACGCAACCAAAAAAAAACTGAAGTTTCGATATGTAGAAGTTTCGATCAGTGGTGAAGTGTCTGTGGCCCTACGATGTTTGTATATTCCGTCGGCTTGATGGATAGGTAGATGAACATAAAATTTTATCAAACTTCACTACAATGAAATGAATGTGATATTCTTCAATTTGAAAGGTTCCGATCGACCATTAGACAACATATACTTGTGGATCTTCATTAACTCACACTACGAGAGTTCATGTTCTATGTTGATGCTTGAAGGATGTGAGTTATTTATGCAACAAGCATGTTATGCTATATAGTTTTTTTTGTACAAATCTTTTAGTAATTCATAAACATGTTCTTCCATTCATTATCGTGTTAATTTCATTAATTTCGTTTGCAATTTAAATTTTTTGCTAAATTTAACGTCACAATTCTTCCATTCATTTTTGCTAAATAAAGTTTTGAAATGAAATTTATTTCATTTCCTTCTCATTTTTCTCTCACAGAGTCAATTAGAGGAAATTTATTTAACATATCAGACTTGACTACAAACAGCGCCGGTTCTATAGAATCAGAAAAGCTTCAACTATAAAGAATAAACTGCATGAAGATTAAACCGCTCTGTCAACATTAACAATTTTTTGGTCAAACATAGGCGCGCAACGAGATTTTTGGAGAAGTATTTCCCCCTCTTTTCTATTCTCTGAGTCCCAACCGAGGCACGCAGTGAAAACAACAAAAATTTTAATTCCCTTTATTGCCGTAAAACCCTAACTCTCTCTCCACAGCCGCCTTAGTTTTTTTCTTTCTTCTTCTTACCGCCCTCCCACTTCTTCCCTTTCTGACCTAGAACTGCGCCTCAAAATCGAAAGGAAGGGCTTCTAGGCTATCGTCCCTATCCTGTCCCCCCTTTCTCCTTTGAAGCATCACTGACTGGGATGGAGAGGTCCGGCTTAACACCTTTGCTACCGTGCGAAGCTGAGCAATGGCAACTGAGCAACGACAACGGCAACGTCGATTGGAAGTTGTCCACCGAGCTAGGATTCCAGCGCCGTGCTCCTGTTCGGAGCTAGAGTTCCAGGGCCGAGGCTAAATCTCTTTGATTCTCTTTTTGTTTTGATAATTTATTATTTAATGCAATTCTTATTCATTACTGGAAACCAATTTTGAATTGCACGTGGAGATCAATCTCTCTTTGAATCTTTGTAGATATGGCATTCGTATAATATTTTGGGAGCTATATTTTTTATAAGTGCTTGTGTCAATCTCTCTTTTAACAAGTGCTTGTGTCACTTTTCCAGTTTTGTATTCTGTCTTAAATAATGGCCAATGCAGGCAGCAAATGCCAGTGCTTCACTGGTAGCTTATATTCTGGTACAGTATTAAAGTGACTTGTTCTGGAGTAATTTTTTTTTATAGAATAAGTGCTTCAACATGATGTCAACAGAGAAACAACCATACCAATCCTTCTGGCTAATTTAAGAAGTAACTGATGCCAGCTTATCCCTACCATACCAGCTGTACCCTTGAAGAAGTCTGGTTATACATAGTAAATTGGCAATGGGGTGTCCTTATAGAATGAAGATGTAACCAAGCCCAAATTACCTCAGTGGAGGCTCAATTTTGCAAATAATATATGATAAATTGACGCTGATTGCACAATTCAGTTTGGGGGGTGAGATGTGTGATTGAAGCCAATGGGATTATTCTTCCATAATGTAATAATAGTACTGACGATAGTAACAATAGCAACAATAATTATATCAAGTAATATATTCCTACATAAAGAAGAATTTTTCTTTTTTTTTCTTTCGTGTTTCCAGCTGCTACAACCGTCAAGATTTCTCAAAGAGCTGCCACAGCACCCACCTCCTTGAACGTCAGGTAATTTTCTAATATCACATTTTGATTCATTTTCCATTGTTAGAATTCTCAGGAAGCGAATATCATCTCACCGGTATAGTGGTATTGGAACCTTAGCATAAAAATAGATTAATCATTGCTTTGTATACAGTACTGATATGCATGACCTAACAGCACAATCTAGGTATCAAGTATTGATATTAGCATAAAAATACTGATATGCTGTGGATACAGTACTGATATTAGCATAAAAATAGATTCATCATTACAATGGAGCTGGCAAAGGAAGAACAATGTCTCTTGACTGTGCTCTTGTGGGTCATAAAAGATCAGGTATTGAATTTTACAAATTACAACAACTGATTAATCATAATTGTAACTACCAGTTTGGGTGATTAAAAGATGATGAAAATCCATTAAAATAAAGATAAATGCGCAAAAGATGACTGAATTTCCCAGTAAAACTGTTTTCTATTAGGTAATAACCTAGCGCAGCGTTTCGAAAACAAGCAAGAAAACAATAGTGGTCCTTTTTGTCTCTCTTCTATTAGGTAATAATTGTTGTATTAAAACTGTTTTCTAGAGGTTATGCTTTAGAATTGTTACGTTTTCTAGAGGTAAAAAAACTATTACATTTTCAAACTATATATTTTCTATTTTATGGTGCCTTTTGTTTTATTTTCAGATTCACCAGCTCAGGAGTGCCCTTTATACTCTTTTGGTGGGTCATGTGAGGTTATGTATTTGAATGCGACATTGATTATTTTCACATATGGTTATGTAGGGAAACCTTAGCAGATTTATTTTCATTGTATAAATGGATTGCTGTTATTAGCAGTTAAGCAAACTTTTGTGTTATATATTGTTGATATAATGTTTTTCAGTATTTTGGTACAATGTATGATAATTATAATATGTTGATTAATGCTTATTACATGCTTTCGATCTATATTTCAATGTGTTTATGTTAATATGGTTCAATGGGAATTAGGGAATGTAAAAGAGTATCGGGTTGGTACAGGGATGACTGTAGAATAAGGCCATGTTGAAATGATGCCATACAAGATTATTATTTTCATGGGTAATCCATGCAAATAATCCGGTGGCGCCCATCTTGGTTAACCTTGCAAATAACCTGGTGGGGGCCACCTTCATTACCCTTGCAAATAAACAGGGGGCCCCACCTTCTCTGCCCATGTAATTGTTTAGTTCACTTGCCTTGCAATAAACCATGTGGGACCCACGTTCTTCAACCTTGCAAATACTAAGATGGGGCCCACGTTCTTTATCCTTGCAAATACTCTCTGCAGGTGCCAAATCTCAGACTTTTAGCAAGGGTAGTTATTACAAGAGTAGTCTCTTGTAACAAGATTGGGAAAAGTTATTGCAAGGGTAACCCTTGTAACAAGTCAAAATTCGAGTATTTACATGGAGGCTTGTTCCAACGGTAGATTTTACAAGGGTGGCTCTTGTAAAAAGCCTTTTTCGGGATTGTTGCAAGGGTGAGCTCTTGCAACAACAGAAATTTTGCTCTTGTAAGAAGTCCAAATTCTAGTAGTTGATAGAAATAATAAAATCGTAACGTGTTTTGTAATTAGAACACAAACAATTCAGAATCCGTAAATTCAAAATAAAATAGCAAACGTAATTTAAAACTTACAGTTTTGGAGTGACGACATCGTTAAGTTGAAGGGTAAATACTAATCATTAATGGTTTTCCTTAGACATGATGATGGAGACCTTAGGCATTTTTTTCTTTTACTTCTCTATTTAATTTTATGGACGAAGTTTTCAGGATGGAATATGTCCAAATAAGAGAAGAAATATTTTAATAAATCTAAGGCAACCTTTGAGACCAGTACATTATATAAATAACAATCTGAATTTTTCTATCAAAAATTACGTACTCATGCATTTTCATTAATTTCTGTAAATAAAATTGGCACACAATGATAACACATGCCACATAATTAAATAAAACTAACATAATAAACACATGATTCAATAGTATAAACACCAGTCTAGTTTCATAACAAAATAACTTTGTTATTGCTTGCATTTTTTTAGTATAAAAATTTACTGTAATTATATTAACACGTACCTGTTCAAAAATAACAACTGTGATAATTAATATATGGTATACACAACTATAACGGTATATAAATAACATTTTTTAAGAAAACAACTTATTTATTGTTCACTTTAATTAGTAAAAATACATATCATAATAACATAAAGAGGAGGGTTCAAATGCCTCCATTTTTCATGCCTCCACCATGCCTTCATTTTTTAAAACTTTAATAACTCAAAATTTAAAACTAAAAAGTCAAAATAAAATGTTGGATATGATCTACATCATTTTATCTATGCACGTGTAAAAAATTATGACATTTCAATTTTGTTTTGGTTGTCATCAAGAGCTCGTAAAAAACGTACTAGTGTGGATAATTTCTAGACGTTGATTTTTCAACTTATTGATTCACATAAAAACAAAATCAAAATGTGATATTTTTTTTATGAGCACATAGATAAAATGATATAGATCATATCTAACGGATTTATTTTGACTTTTAAGTTTTAAACACTACTACAGAATTGCAAATCAGCACCGGTCAAACAACACCGGATTTGATGAAACCGGTGTTGTATGTATTTTAGCACCGGTTAAAAGTACCACCGGTACTAAATGTTTGACATACAACACCGGTTTATTTGCTAAAACCGGTGCTAAACATTCAGCACCGGCTTATTACTAATAACCGGTGTTGTATGTCATACATTTAGTACCGGTTTATTACTAAAACCGGTGCTAAACATTCGCACCGGTTTATTACTAATAACCGGTGTTGTAGTGTCACACATTTATCTTTATTTCTTCTCAAACCATAGCAGTTTTGAATCACCTCTAGCGCCTCTCTCACTAACTAAAACCCTTGGCTCTCCCTCCTCAAGGCCGGCGACTCTCCTCTCTCCCCTCGTCAAGGCCAAGCACAAGGTCACCTCTCCCTCCTCAAGGCCGAGCACAAGGTTGCCTCACCCTCCTCACTATGGTCGCTACACTCCCCCTCCCGAAAACCCTAGGTTGCCCCTCCCTCGTCAAGGCCGATCACGCCTCACCCTCCTCACTAGGGTTGCCACAACCCCTAGGCGGCCTCTCCTTTCTGAAGATCAAGCCCCCGGCCACTCTCTCTCCTCAAGTACGTCCGAACCCTAGCAAGGTACAATACACGGTCTCATTAAATAGTTTTTGTGGACTAGTACTTTCTTTGATCTGATTGTGTATAATAAGACTTCTCATGTTTTAAATTGTTCTTTTTTCTTGTTCTTTTTCCTCTAACCTGTAGGTAATTACTGTACTTACGACGGTAGTTCTTCTATTAAATCTGGTTCCTATAGTAAAAAGATGCATGAAACCGGGTAACATAATTATTGAAAAGAAAAATAAGGATTTAAAGCTTCTCAAGTAACATAGTCATTAGAAAAAAAAAATAATGATTTAAGTCAGACATTACAGGTTACCTGATAATCACCCCAATTTCTACAACTATGAGTCCGAAAAATTTGGAGAAGAATTGGGGGATAAGCTAACTTTTTCATTTCTTTTGTTGTTATCTCCAGAAAAAGAATCCATACAATAAGACAACACAGGCCATATTAATGCATTAGCACATAGGCCATTTATTTCAGATCTCCATTACAACAAAATTTTGAATTTTACATCTTTTTTATGAATTTCATTTTATTTTATTAATGCTTATATATGGTTTTTAGGTAACCAAAAAAATTTGAGTTGGAGAGAGCGGCTACGCATTGCCATTGAAGGAGAACAAGGTTATATTTTTTTTGTTTGACAATGAGCACAAGGTTATACTAAAGCACTAATTAGTGCTTATGGTTTGTAGCTAGGTAATCAAATTTTCAGTTAAGTAATCAAGTCTGAATCTTCATTTCTCGGTTTTTAAAAAATGTTAGGGCTTGAAATTAATAAAACAATTTTTTTTACATTCAAGACAAATTATGTAATGCTTTCAGGTACCTTGTCAAATATGCTGGGAAAAGCAATATCTCTGTTGGATTCATGGACGCAGGTAGAATCTGTCCGATACTAAAGGCGCATGTACTTACATGGCCGAAACAATGTTCAAGCATCAGGATAAGAAATTTATTCTTGCACCGTATTTTCAATCGTAAGTTACTTTTCATGCTACTTCCATTAATACAATTTAACACATTTTAATAAATATATCTATCATTGATTTTTATTAAATAAATGGCAGTGAACATTGGATATTGCTCGTAATTGTTCCTCGCGAAGGTATGGTGTATATCCTTGACTCGTCGAATAAAAAGGAAAAGGATATACCGTTCTACTATATCACGAGGCATTTCAAAGCATAAGCAATAAACATTTTTTTATTATGGTATTGGAAACAAATCAGAACTAGAACTCTCAATTTATTTCTGGGATTGAGAACCAAGCACATGTCAAGTGTCATTGGTACAAGGAAAGCCCTCAAAACAGCAAAGATGACCTGTTCTGGTAAACCAGTCAGTGTAGACTGGTACAGGGACCAAAATGCAAAACAAACCACACTGGTAAATAAAGGACTCAAAAACACACAATCTAGACCAAAACTTTTCATTTTTACGATTTTCTGAGCATTTACTAAGCATTTTTTAAGTCATATCTCAGAAATACAAAACTGTTGCTTTTCTCCAGCATTTTACCAGTTTGCCCCTGTATTCCAAACACTGTTAGGAACAGTTAGAAGATTATAAATATTTTGATGGTACATGCAAATGGGTAAAGGTTCATCTGTCCATAAAAAAACTTAAGGACTATCCTTAAAATTATGTATGTGTGAATATTCTTAGATATGAAAATAAGGTACTAGTTAAATTTAATTTGAAGCAGTTTTTCATGCAGTGCTTAAGTTCGTCGCCGTATTCGATGGAAGATCTTAAACAATTTCAGACAATGTGGGCTAATTTCTTTGTGGAAAAATGTTTGTAATTGACTATGAAATTTAAGACAATGTAAGAGATAGTATTATCTTAGCTTGTTTTTGTTGAAACAATCAAATTTAGTTAAGATGATACTTTTAAATTATGTGTTGTTTCATTTGTATAATGTTTTGTCCATTCTATATTTTGTGCATGTGAATATTTAATTTATAGCTAGCCTAATATAAACCGAATTCCAAACAATAAAAAAAAAATTATAGCAAACAGATTGATATACAACACCGGTTATTTAACCAAACCGGTGTTGAATGTAACAAAATAGCACCGTTTGAGCCCAAAAACCGGTGTTGAATGTAGCTTATACCACCGGTTTTTATAAAAAAACTGGTGTTGTATACCACTTTTAGAACCGGTTTTTATGAAAAAACCGGTGTTGTATACTACTTTTAGCACCGGTTTAAAACCGGTGCTAATCAAACGTGGAATCAGCACCGCCCCGATCATCACCGGTAGGAAAACCGGTTTTGAATGAAAAAAAAAAACCGGTGTAGATTTGAAATTCTGTAGTAGTGAAATTTTGAGTTATTAAAGTTTTTAAAAATAGAGGCATGGTGGAGACACAAAAAAATAGAGGCATTTGAACCCTCCTCATATCCGATTCGAAAAATAAAGAAAACTAACGTTTATACTGTTATACATACACATACTACATATTACAAAGGAAACTAGCAAACAAATTTCCAACAAGTTCTGCAAATTGGGTCATGCATATATAGCTAGCTTGCTAGTAGCTAGCATAAACCAAATATCACGATTCAAATATTGCCATGCAATTAATATATCCTTTGCTTTGGCCTGGATGAGCTTCCATGTCATCTCAACGTGCATGCCGCATCTCTGTCAGAGTCGTCGTACCTATTGCAAATCTGAGCACAAACATCCCATCCAGCTTCCCGTGCGTCACGAATGCCTCGCAGCTATTGTTCACTGCATCGAGAAGCTTCTGGTTAATACTCAAATTGGTACCACCACCACCTCAAACCGCTTGTCCATTGAGACCATCTGCTCGAATTGTTTAGCCATTGTCACGTCGCTTCGTATATGCTCCATAAGGTTAATTACGCCATATCTGCAATTAAATATTGCTTTTACGTTATTCGATCTCACACATACTGAATATTTAAGAATAGAAATAATATTATATATACGGGTGCAGTACTCGTATTTAATTAATACTGAATACTGAATACTGAAATCTCACACATACTCGTATTTACCAATATCTCTTATAGGATCCACTGCTCCCACTGCTGTGGTTCCCACAGTGGCACAGACATAGATTGGCACGAAGCCCTTTTCCACGTCAGCCTCCATAGCAGCTCGGAGGCTATATATGTGATGTCAGTCCGTAGCCTGAGGCAGCTGATGTTGCGATTATGTGAAAGTTTGTTGGTGGAATTCCACAATCCTTACTGCCTTCTGAACAGTCGAGTGTGTTTGATCAGAAGCATAGACAACAAGCTTACTAATTGCATCATGTCCGACCTTGCTCAATGCACGGTCCCGTGCAGCGACCAAGGTACAAACCACGGCCTCGCATGTGCTGCCATGCAAGACACCGCCACCCCCTTTGCCACCTGAGAAAAGAAAGCAAGGTGACAGCTTAAGCAATTTTGCCATCCAGTCCATCACGATGTTCTCCAGTTCGGTTGCTGCTGGAGATGATATCCAATTGAACCCAACAATATTAAGACCCGAGCATAGCATCTCACCTAAGAATCCTGCTGTGCTTGCATTAGCCTGGAAGAAGTATGCATAAAAGTTGGGGCTTTGCCAATGAGTGAGTCCTGTATGCATAAAAGTTGGGGCTTTGCCAATGAGTGTGTTCTGGCGAGATATCATGGCGAATATCTTCCAAGATAGTTTCAATCGGCTCAGAAAATAGAGGACCTTGGTTTGGTAGAAGCTTGGAAAGATAGCCCGGTTTAACAGTACTACGCACCGGGTGATTTTCGACAGTGCGATTGTAGTCGGCTATGAAATGAATCACAGAATGTGATTCATCAGAGAATTCAGCTGGATCTAATGGGTTGAAGGTGCTAAGTACAGGTAGGCTACCCATTTGGATGTAGGTTTGTTATATGATAAGAATTAAGAAGAACTGGAAGGAGAAGTGGAGAACAGATTAGGAGGCCTTTCTGATGTATGGGAAATTGCGAGAAAGAGAACTGGTATTTATAGACAATATCGAAGCAGCATGTGGCTTTCATTGTCTCTTTAGAAAGAAGCGGCTAGGGTAATTAATATATAGTTCAGATGATTAGGCGAAAGAGAAGTTAAAAGGAATAACTTTGACTGTACACTGATTATTTTCTCTTTAGACAATTTCTTTATTAGCTAATTTTGTCTGTACACGGTTGCCTTCTTATATATATATATATATAGAGTCCGGCTAATGTCATAACGTTATAATTTGGAAACAAATCTGCTGTTGAATAACAGGAACATGTTATTCCGATCCTAACCGTTCAAATTTTTCAATGCACGAATCTCAACAAAGAAACTTTTTCATGTGTGAATCTCAAAGAAGATCAATGGTTGGGATCAGAATAACATGTTCCTGTTAAAAGGAATAACAGCAGATTTATTTCCGATATATTTGCATATACCTTTACACACAGAGGATTTCATCCCTCGAATTAGTTCCCACACAGGCAGCCCTAGTTGAGACTGTTGATTTAATTAGTCCCACACAGCAGCCTCTAATTCTTGACCTAGTTGAGACTGTTGATTTATCCCCACACAACACAGCAGCCTCTAATTCTTGAATATCAGGAACTGATCCCCACCAGGAAGCATTCCATGTAAGGACTTTTGCATATGACCGCCTAGATGTTGGAGATGTTATTCTAGAGTGCACGTAGCATAAACCCATGTATTTTTTTTTCCATTTTTTTATAAGCTTGTTACCGTTACTGTGTTATCTTTTCTAGCCTTTCCCCTTCAACGGCTCTTTAGCCATGTACACTTATAAATAGATTGATCTATAGGATGTAAATGATGAATCATTATTCAATAAAATTATTCTTTTAAATAAACTCAGTTTATAATATCCGGCACAACTGGATGTAAATAGATTCAAAGGAATAAAGAAGAGAAACGAAAATGGCACAACTGGATGGATCCGTTCTGCTGGGGCTGAGGCGATGGACAAAGGTTAATATGATTAAAATTATAAATTGTTAAACTGGAGCACAAATCTCGACGAGAAATGGACGGTTCAGACCGGACATCAAACCAAATTTCATTCAATGTCCAACGGATCCCCTTTGCTCTTTCGGGCCATACATAACATGATCCTGCCATCCTGCGAGCTGCGACAACAATGATTAATGAGTGAGACGTACGTGATGAGAGTTTATATATAGTTCTTTCATTTTCGCATTTTAATTATTTTGACATGTATAATTTTAAGTTACACTTGATGTTATGCAGGGGTCATGTGTGATATGGATGTTTAATTACATGCGTGGATTTATATATTATTTGTGTTTTATTCCTTGATTTCGTGTTTTCATAACCTGATTTCATGATATATGCTTCCATATATTACATCCTTAAAAAATTTAGGGAGGTAATAAATTTTTTCCAGGCCTGACATCCAAAACGAGGGGAAGATGAAATCAAATTTCACTTCGCAAAATGTACA
Source organism: Carex parvula (assembly GCA_025461045.1). Classification (NCBI taxonomy): domain Eukaryota; kingdom Viridiplantae; phylum Streptophyta; class Magnoliopsida; order Poales; family Cyperaceae; genus Carex; species Carex parvula. Next base: position 180,051 of record JAJGRW010001375.1, on the reverse strand, counting down.
CTACTAGAATATGAGTTTTCTGCAAGGGTAGCACTTGATTTTTGTAAGGGGAGGAAAGCCCATGCAAAAGAAATGACATTTCTTGATTCATAAAACTTGTTGCAAGGGTATCACATGCAAATTGTATCACATGCAAATGTGTGATGTGCATGCATGCAAATATTTTCTATCTCTCCTTGCAAATACATTATGAAGATCAGATAATATATTTAATTGGAGGCCCATGCAACAACTCAACCACAAGCCCTTGCAAATACTTAACCGAATGTCAGATTTTATATTTAATTGGAGGTCTTTGCAACAACTCAACCCCATGCCCTTGCAAATACATTATAAAAGTCATATATTATATTTAATTGGAGGCCCATGCAACAACTCAACCCCATGCCCTTGCAAATACTTAACCACATGTTAGATATTATATTTAATTGGAGGTCCTTGCAACAACTCAACCTCATGCCCTTGCAAATAGTCTAGACTGTCGAATCTCATTACTTGCATGGGCTTACCCTTGCAATTGTTTAGTTCCTGGAGACAGATGTATTTCTGTTTATTTTATATCTCCTTTTGAATGATAAATTTAATTATAAATCACAACAACATGAATGATAACCGCCACTAATTTTGATTATAGATAAAATAAATACTTAGAAAATTGGTATCTGGTACTGATGATAACTTCATCTATCATTTTAGCAAATATAACTATAACCAAATCAAAATGATCAATACATTCAAATAAAACTCAATGAGCAATCAAGACTTGTTTAGAAAGCAAAAGAATTTCAAATCTTGAGTTGCTTATCTAGCCTCAGTACACCACAGTGGATTGTTTCAACTGAACAAAATCTGTCCAAAACATTCGACCTTCAAAAACAAGAAAGACACTTTCAAGATGATAAAAGCTCAAGCAGAGTCAGTTTTGAGGCTCATTGTTTCATGACGTCTTTCCTTCTTATAGCAAGACTGGTCAGGATCGAAACCTCCTTAGACGGCTCCGTAAACGACCTAGGAAGGTATCATGGCCATGCAGTCTTTGATGTTAAATGGTTTTTTTGATGCCACCTAAATCAAAATACAACATTAGTAATTTGTTTAATAAGGAATAAAATTTTCAGTTTGCATGATGCTTCACACAGTTAATTTCATGAAGAAAACACAGAAATTGAAGAAAAGAAGAAAGCAAACCTAAAACCAGAAATCGTTTAAAAAAAACTGATCATTTTATGTAAATGCATTGATCAGTTATTCAGATATTAAAACTTCTTCTCATTCTGTATATAGAAAATAAAACTGCTTAAAGGAAACTCAATGAAATCCAATTGAAATGAGAATTACAGCTCAACAAGCAGACCAGAAGTAAAAGCTTATAGTTACCAGTATCTAAAGACGGCTTGGTTTTAAACTAGGCCAACAAGGGAAATGAAGGAACCAGTATCTAATTAAAGACAACTTGGTTTTAAACTAGGCCAAACAGGAGAAATGAAGGAACCAGGATATGACAAGAGAACACTCAATTTTACAAACTGACCCTTGTAAATTTTATTATATTCACTATATGCTTACTAGTCTTTTTATACATCACTGTGATTCACTATCATGCTGAGTTTTTTGAAGAAAATATGCAAACAGGTCCTATAGAATGACAGATTGATGTGACATTCATGCATTCAGTTCAACAGGAAATTGTCATTCAGAGCAAAGAGACAAGGATAAAAGAAAGAAAACAAACACTAAATGAAATAAAATGCAATCAGACTTGTATTAGTGTGCATATTATATCTGACGAAATTGCAGTTTAAGATTTGGATGTGTGATCTGTGAAATGGAAATGGAAAGAGACTTGTATTAGTGTGCAATCAGACTTGTATTAGTGTGCAAAGAGACAAAAGACTTCATATGATTCATTTTTTTATGGATATGGAAAGCTTGAAGCAATATAATTCTTCCATGCGTTAAGTTATTTTTTATTTTTTATTCAATTAGTACCTTATCAAGAGAATTGAGGTAATCCACGGCCCTTTCTCTGTTGGTCAGAAAAGTTTGTTTGTCCATCTCAATGTTCAGCGAACCCCTTCATGAACAAATTATTTAATTATTTAATCCATTCATTAATGTTCGACGAACCCTAACTACACTACAGAGGACAAAATGGTACTCTAAATCAACAAATAAAGAAAAACAGAAATTCATGAAGGGCAGTGTTGTCTGGACTATTGAGATGAATGTCTGGTACAGAAATTCATGAAGTGCAGTCTTGTCTGGACTATAAATATGCATATGTAGAATAGTGAAAAGGTAATTGATAACTCACAATGTTGTTGTGTTGTACTCGCTTGTAATTCTTGCTCCGGTGTAAGACCCGCAATTTCTTTAAGCAGTTTTCAGACGAAGAGATAAGAGATAAATAAAAGGGTCTAACATGTATATAAAGTGAATTGCTCAAGATTAGAAAGATTAGAAAGAAATAAAGTGAATTGCTGACATGTATATATTTGTATGTGTGTTCAGGAATCAACACAAACCATATAAAATTCTGACAATGGTGCATAAATGGAGACTTTTCAAAATAACCTAAAGATGATTCATTATCTTGGTCAGAGATTCATCTTCAGCACCAAAAGCTGGAATCTTTATGTTCAATCAAACCAATTGCATCTTCCTAAATTTAAATGAATTTGCTTTAACAAAATCTCTTTCAATAGAAAGGTGTGAGTCTGGCAAGTATAACAATTAGCATCAATGGCTTTCATCGTGCTCATGACCAAGTGTTACTGTCATATGCTCAATTTTTATAGGTAAATTCACTATTAAAAGTAGAGAAGAAATGAACTGGTCACAGTAAACAAGTCACAATAAGTCGATTTGTATAGCCACCTCCTTTGTCATTTACCTAAATTTTCATTCTTTCAGTCATATTCGATTTAATTATTTCTCTGACTACTTCCGAATGCTTGTTAATTTGTGGCCTTGTAAAGTATCCTGTTATAAAGAAAACAAAAATCAGCAAAATGAGAAAAGGAGTACAAATTTTGAAATAATCACTTCAATTAAGAAAGTAATATTAAATAAATTACCGAGCTCTTGGTTAAACCTCATAAGAAACCTCTTTCCTGCATCTACTAGCTCATCAAGCTTTGTAATCCTATTCAATGAAGACTTGGGTACCGGACTACCAGATGTGTGCATAGCTGTTAAATGGACTTTTCAAAATTAGAAGGTCGAAGTACATTCATAAATTTATGGCGAATTGAATCAGAGAAAATTGACAAAATTTATGAAATTTACGAAATTCGAAGAAGAAACGAGCTCTTACCGTGAAGTTAGGATTAGGGTTAGGTTTCGACGAGGGTAAAAAGGGAAAACGCGGTGTATGGAGAATATAGGTAGAGAAGAGGCGATGCAAACGAAGAGCGATTTAGGTGTCTCGGTCCGATCTGGGAGAGAGAGAACGGGGGAGTAGTGGCGGAGTTGAAAGAGTAAAAGAGGGAAGGAGAATAGAGTGAGAGAGAGGGAGAGAGGAATTCACATCCTCCCCGGTACAGTAATAGGGAAAATTTTACAACTACTGGATCTGGACCGTTGTTTTAACTTGGCACGAATCTCAAAACCCAATAATACTGCCCGAGTGAGCCTATGGTGCTATGCATAGCAAGGATGGCTAGTATACTACGGCTCAATATGGTACTTTTTAAAATCCTAACGGTCGATCCAACCGTTCAATGTGATAACCATATGAATATGTACTTGCAAACTAAATTTTATATTTTTTTGAATTTTTTTACTATTTTTTTATATAGGCAGAAAAAACAGTGTTTTCTAAAAATTCTGGACCATCAAAATTCTACCTATCTAAAAAAATAGTAAAAAAATTCGAAAAAATATAAAATTTAGTTTGCAAGTACATATTCATATGGTTATCATATTGAACGGTTGGATCGACCATTAGAATTTTAAAAAGTACCATATTGAGCCGTAGTACACTAGCCATCCTTGCTATGCATAGTACCATAGGCTCACTCATACTGCCCCCTTCTTTAGCCCAAATCTCAAAGCGGATGAGAGTTAATCTCGAACCGTAAAGTGAAGGAATCTTTTACAGTAATGGAGAGGATACTTGTCCGGGAGAGAGTGAGCGAAATTTTCTAAGGGGGAATTCGATATGGGTACAGATCCCTAAAGTAATTTTAATTTTTGCTTTTCATCTGGACCATCCGATCAGAATTCTGTCCCTTCGGTATTCGTGTGAGAACAGATTGGACAGTCCGGATTCATAATCAAAATTGGATTATTTTAGAGGATCCAAATTCGAGAGGGAAATGAAATTTTAGGCAAATAGAAGAGGGAAAACCCAAAATTCATTCTGTGTGGCGCAAAAAAAAAAGAAAAATGAAATTGAAATCCATTGATAATATGCACACTTCATCACAGATCATACGTCTCATATTCACAGCCCTAATATGATTCTAAACACTTGTACATAATTAAATATGAAATTTTTTTTTAAAAAAAACTAGTTGTTTACATTTTCTATTTACAAATTATAACAACCATTGACAGTTTTATAGAATTCCATTATTTGTAGCCTCTTCAAATTGAGCCAAAAGTTGTGGGCCGTTGATTTCTGGATGAGCATTCAACGGTCGATCTGCAATGAAATAACACCTAATTTCTTTTAAAATGATCAAGTTAGTACCAAGAACCTTAACAACGAAAAAAATTTGGAGTTCCAACAATTATAAGCTTCGATCCAATGTGTAATATTTATAACCCTACGATGTCGTTATATTCCATCGTTTGGATGGATGTGTAAATGAACATCAAATTAGATCAAACTTACCAACAATGAAATTAATGGAACACTCTTTGATTTGAACGGTTCCGATCGACCAACGAACAACGTTTGTCTCTGTTCCTTGATTAACTTACCCAACAAGAGTTGATGTTTTATGGTCATGCATGTTTGATATAAGTCATTGATGCAACATGCATGTACAACTATACAATTTAATTTGTCAAAATTATTTAATAATGCAATAAAAATGTTCTAGCATTATATTTTTATAAATTTTATCAATATCATTTTAATAACTGCCATTTAGGCGGTACAGAAGGTTGGTCAAGGATGATTGATACAGTCATACAGGTGTCCCATGCAACTTTGATACTAATTTGTTTTTTCACAAAACATGACTTAATTATTTCAAGAATTAAACTCGACTTATAAATACTAAGTTTTTAATTAACACGTTGTTAAATAATTTTAAAACATCTCAAGACTAACATGTAACCTATATGCAATTTATTTAAATTTACGAAACACTAAGTTTCTAATTAACATGTTTTTATTTAATTTGACATTTCACATCAATTAAAATTATACATATTATTCATTCATGTAAAAAAATTAATTTTTTTTATTTTTTTCATATTATTTATTATGCATGCATTACCTAATTTTATTTGTTTCATTTTCATAATATTTTTCTAAAAAAATTGTTATAATCCTATTCAGATATTACAAGTGCAATTAAATAAATAAACAAAACCATTAAAGATATTACAAAATTTACATAATGTAGAATTTTTTTCTTAAATAAATTTTATTCGAATAAATTATTTTTAAATGAACAAGTGTAATTAATTTTACTTCACTTCCATCTCAAATTTTCCTCGCAGAACTTTAAAATTTGAGGCGATTTTGTTAGCAGAGCCGTTTTAATTTTATGTAGCGCATGGCCTATATAATTTAAAGAGCGTCTAATATATCTAACACACTGTTTGAAGCTAAAACTGCTCCGTTAAAATAAATACTTCAGAAATTTTTCCTTCTCCCATCACATCCTGAATGGATTTCGCCCTCTCCCCTGTAGATCACAATTTCCCCCATTGCACTTGGAGAAATTTCAATTTCCCCCATCTCTCTCCCACTCATTTCCTCCCTAAACCCCTGCCAAACCTAAAAATTTTCACCTCCTTCCCTCCCAAAATTTCACTCCCGCTCTCCTCCCGATATTTCACTCCCACCCTCCCTCTTCATCCAGAATGACTATTTTTTTTATCTCCCGCTCTCCCTCTTCCTTTGTAAACCTAGCCACCACGTAGCCAAAACCCTAAAATTTTCACGATCACCGCTATGGACGCGACGTCGATACGGAGTCTGGACACGATACGGCGCTCGGCCTCTCTCACCTAGTGCCAGTCCTCCGCCGTCGACCCTCGCATCCCCTCTGCCACATCAGCCTCGTGCTAAGGTTTCCAGGTCATCCGACTTTCTTCTCTCTAGCTCTTTCTCAAAATTTGAACAAATTTATGTATATTTCGAAGAAAGAAAAATACCCAAATAGCACTGATTTAGCTTTTTAGTATAGCAGTATCTGAACTGGTTATGATTTAGTTTTCCATTTAAGTTTTGATTTGGGTTGTCCGATCCTGTAACAACTACTGTTACCCTAAAAAAATATTATGAATTGTAAAACAACTCAGTGATAATAAATAAGCCAATTTTAGTTTTATTAGGGTGGACTTATACTTATTGCAGAATTTGGGCTAAAGTAGGTCAAGCTGCCCAATTGGTCAATTTGGGGTAAATAATTATTGATTTGGGCGAAGCACTAATATCTTTGTTATCATATCAGTGTTGATAGACGTCAACATAACAAATAGACAAACAATTACATCTAGAAATCACTGTTTCATTATTTCTCCAAATTGTGAAAGGTCCTTGTCTATTTATTTTTTTCAATCTAATTTTTTTTCATGATTTCTTTATAGGATATAAAGGGTATACAACTGTAGCTTTTTGCTGCTGCTGCTTGCTAAGTGTAAATACAGATGTTAACTAATCTGGTAATATCTAAGGGATGTTGAAATTTCTGAATACAAGTATAGTTAATTCTAGTTTGTTGTCTTATTAGAAGTCCATTTTTTTAATTAAGATTAGTCCCATATAGCCTTTTGTCGTGAAATTCATTCCTATATACAAACCCATTCCCTAAATGTCTCCCATTTATAGCAGTAAACACAATTCAAAACTGCACAACAAACAAATCTATTTATTTGCTTTAGTAGATTACGCTGACAACTGATTTACAAGAATTCTCGAGCAACCAGTTGTTTCTGTTTTTACTGACAAAGCACAAAGGTAATCAAAAGTATAATTTTAGTTACCAATATTGTTTCATTCTTATGGTTCTTTGTTCGCGTGTGAGAAAACAAAGTTTCACTACAGCAAGCTGTAGTTTTTAAACCTTATTCAACTCTCGACTAAGACTGCAAGTGCACAATCTCGTCGTATAGTCTAGTCAGGTATCGATCCACAGGGACGACTCAATTTTCGAATTCTTACTTTACTTAGTTAGGTACTAGAAGTTTGAAATGGTTGTGTGTTTGTCTATGTTTCCTAAATTCTGTAACAAATGCGATGAAAGAAATGAAAGCAATTAAATGTTTAGTTTTGGACTATTGTATAAAAGGCGTTTCAAGGGTTTCAGATTTCATCTTCAACTTTGCTGCTCTGGACCTGCCACGCGACTCGCATACTCTCGTATGTGACCCTTGTGACGCGACCTGCGTGGCCCTCAAGCTACTCTGGACCTGTCACGCGACTCGCATACTCTCGTATGCGACCCTTGTGATGCGACCCGCGTGCTCTCACACGCGACCCGCATGGCCCCTTGAGCTGAACCTGCACATGTCTATTTCTGAATGGTTTAAGTCGTGTAAGGCTCGATTGACCGTACCTAATGTTACTAAACCTCAACTCTCGTGTGTTGGCTTAACAGACCTGGTACGGAAATGCAATTTCACCTTCCTAGGTTTAATCAAACCTAAGTTCTCAGTTCTGTTTACTAAAGGTATCCACAGGTGGAAATTTCACCTCTCGGCTACTATTGACCTCACCTTTCGGATCTCAGATCTACCTTAAATACTTAACCTAATTTGCAAGAAACATCAAGGCCAAATTATAAGAAGAAATACCAAAGGCATTCAACAGTAGACAATCAAGAATCAATCAAGCAATTTAGATCAAGCAATCACAATAATACAAGAATCAAAGAAACACGAATAACATTCAGATTCAATCAATGTGCATTATCAAACAAAGTCTAAGACTACATCTAAACCCCTGAAACTACAAAACTACTCAGACATGATCAAAAACAAAGTAAAAGAGAGTGCAAATCATGATGAGAGATGAAGGATTGAAGAGGATCGAAGCTTCTGGCTGAATCTTCTTCTCCAAGTCGAATCCTTCTCGGCTCTAGATCGCCTCCAGATCGCCTCCAGATCGCCTCTCCTCTGTCACGCGCCAAACACTCCTTTCAAACCGATCAGATCTGTTTTTGGTGAAAAATCGTGGATTCCTTAATTTGCGCCAGGCCTTCTGCTTATATAGGCGTCTTAATGGGCTTCAATTGGGCCCTGGCGCAATTAATTCGACGTGACCCGCATCAGATGGGACGCGACCCGCGTCAGGTGGAACTTGGTGTGAGCAATGAGGGTCGCGTCTGAGGTCGCTGGACTGTGATGCGACCCGCGTCAGGTGGGACGCGACTCTCATAGAAGATGTCAGAATTCTGCTTGTTTTCGCCTATTTCCTGCAAAGTCAACCACAAAATGCAGCAGTACCATATTCTATTGATATTCAATGTAAACAATGCAATTTAGTGGTTAAAAACATGATGTCTGGTCTGAAAATAGGTCGAAACAATAGATCAAATAAGGAGACATCATTCTTCTGAATCCTTTGCAAGTTATTATTAGTTTACCCATATATCATAATTAAAGGATTTTCCTAATTGTTGTTGTAATAAGATCTACAAAGTAAAATTTCTTCAAAAAAACACTGCAAAGTACAAGGGGCCAGCGGTCTACCTAAATATGACACTGTATTAAACTATGGAGGAGTTAACTTTCTCGTTCATATCTTTTTTTAATTTTGTTGGAATGGTCTTTTTAAAATTTGAATCAGAAATAAAGTCTGGCATGATATTGAAATTTTATTGTTTTATTTTTAAAAGTACAGAAATCAGATTTATGTACTGTAATGTACACGAGTGCTACAATTGGGGACCCAAAGGGTGTGATGTTAACTAATGAGAGCCTCAGAACTATGATTTTAGGCATGGATGGTATTGTTCAAACAGTAAATCAAGAGGTAAGTTGTGTGTTTCTCGAGAGTAATTTTAAAGCTTTGTTGAATTACACTAATATCTTGTCCTCGTATTGAACTTTTTGAGAATAGAAACAATAAAAATGAGTCACTTGAGAAACTAATCAAGGGGTTGTTTGGATTGAGGTACTTGAGACTATGGTAGGTAGACATATATTGCAAAATACAAAAAGCAATATGTGGATGCATTATATTAAACATGAGTAGCATTTCTTTCTCTTTCTCTTCAACTTTGGAGCCTACTCTGGGAAATAATGTAAGATCAAGGGTTCTATTGCATGTATTAATAATTTCTTAGTTATTTTTCTTTAGTAAATTTTTATCTGTTACTAGCAGTAAGGTACTGTTGAACTAGGTTCACCCCAATGTCGGTGAAATTCTACCTACTTTTAGTTTATTTGAATCAGCTGATGCTCATTCAACTTCGTTTTGTCTCCAATAGACCATATTTCATTTTTAATATGCCTGGAATTACTGTTTACCATGTAATCGTGTATATAGTCAAATAAATAGAACTATTATGATATCATAGAAATAAATGTATTTGATACTCAAACAGAACTTTGCTTGATTTGCTAAAATCTACTCAAGCAATCCCTGTGGTATTTGCTAAAATCTACTCTTTGTTGAACCACCAAATAAATGTATTTGATTTGAAACACATGAAGACCCAAACTTTCTGACCTTAACTTACAAAGTATATTAGAATTTCCATTATTGTTGATATTTTAATTTTCTGAAATTTACTTCTGTACTAAAGATGCCACAAATTATAAAAGAATATGTCCAATTTAGAGCAGTATTTGTTTCCTTTTATTACTTCTAAGGTTTGAGACAGGAAGCCAAGATTGTATTGCCACTGTATTTTTTTCCTTGTATATTACAAAATGCAGGGATTGGTTCAGCAAATTCTGATTTGCTCTTCAGTCTATCTGGTTCAGCAAATTCTGATTTGCTCTTCATTTTTGTGTTGATGTAATTATTTTTGTATATATCATGATAAATTTAAGTTCTTTTTTTCAATCTAGCAATGCAGCACGAGATCACCGCATAACGGCCCCTTCCATCCAGTGGATGCTATATCATGGTGTTAAGCACCTTTTGATCCTGAGGGCCTACTTAGGTACAAATAATTAATTCTAGCAATTACATGGTTAATTTCTCGTCTAAAACCTGATTATTAAACTTGAAGATATTATCAATAAATGGTTGTCAATTGGATGTTGAGATTATATTCTATAAAGTAAGAACGGAGCAAGGCAACACCGTACTAACTTTTTCTAAAATATGAGTTACAGGTAATTAATGACTGCATCATTCCCGTAAAACATTTTTGTGGATTTTGTCAATTCTTATTATTACTGTTAGTCATCTTGAATTAGGACATATTTTGGATATATATAGAATCTTTTTTTAGCACTTTTGTTGTAATGTTTTTTTTTATATTTTGATACAATGTATGATGATTATACTATTTTGATTAATGTTTATTACATGTGTTATCTGTGTATTTCTATGTGTTTATGTAATTTGGTACATATAGGATGATTATACTTTGTTGGTCAATGCTTATTAGTTGCTTTCTACTTATTTTTCAATGAGTTTTATATAAATCTTGATGAATGAGAATTTGGGAATTATAAAACAGTACTGGGCTGGTACCAGATTGGTACCAGTAGGGAGGATTGTATAATTGGAGCATGCTGATTTGCAGCCATTTTATGTTATTATATCTATTGATACTTCCACGCAAATAGTATGAGCTGCAGTGCATGCAAAAAATGTAAATCATATTCTTGCAAATAATCACCCGTGTAATAAGCTAATCTTCTTCCCATGCTAATAGTCAGGTGGGACCCACGTTCTCTTGCCTTGCTAATAGTCAGATGGGACCCGCGTTCCCTTGCCTTGCTAATAGTCAGATGGGGCCCAGGTGTGTTAGCCTTGCAAATAGTCAGGTAGGACCCACGTTTCCTAGCCTTGCAAATAGTTAGGTGGGACCCACGGTCCCTTCCCTTGCAAATAATCAGATGGGTCCCACGCTCTCCCCATGCAAATACTACAAACGGAGCCAACTTTGAAAGTATTTGCATGAGCGGTTGTTGCAAGCGTAAGCACATGCAACAAGTTAGAAAAAAGTATTAGCATAGGCGTCCTTGCCAATACTTAGTATTAGTGTCGAAGGCTATAGCATGGGTACATTTGCAAACGTAAGCGCATGCTAATGCCCTTTTTGGGCTTGCTGCAAGGGTAAACCCATGCAACAAGCTATTTTTCTCCTCTTGCAAAAAACTCATATTCTAGTAGTGGTACCAGTATTATTTTTTCATTTTGAAAATCGTAAAAATCATGAAACTAATGATTACAATTTTTAAGTTATGATTTTAGTAATCGCTCAATTATCAAGGGAAAAACAAATTCAGAGCACTACAGGAAGATACAAGTTCAAAGAATCAAATGCAAGACTTCAATATATATATTTCGTATATTTTATGTTTATTTTTGTATATTTTTGGATATACAAGAGAACGAAATAAAACTTCAGAACAAAGAAAATCTTGTATTCCATTGATTGTTTCTTGCAAGCAGCAACATTTGTATATAACTTGGAAAACTCTCACATTAATAATTTGACTTATTGTCTCCAATACTACTGTCCTCTAATCTTCCTTTTCATTCTACAATTAACGACATAACATAGCAGGCTCATATATTGCAAAGTACTTGACAGAAAAAATAAACTAAATACTACTATTATTATTATTTTTCACAGATCACAGTAGCTAAATACTACTATTCAAACATCTTTCTTTTCCTCTTACCGATGATCAGTACCTGATAAATTATGTAAGAAAATTAAGTACAAAAACTATCAAAAAAACAGAAAATGTCCATAAACTCCAACAAATTAAACCCCGTTCAAGGTTGCATTAATTTTCTCTTATTCAGTCATATTCGCATATGTACTTACAATCAAACTAATTAAGCAACAAATAATGATACACATGCATTGCGTTATAACCTAACGTTTCTACATGTCACGAAGAAAAAAACACACAAATTCCAAACAAAGTTTTGCAAATTGGGTCATATAGCTAGCGCAACAATTCAAATATCCTCAAGCAATATATCATTTGCTTTGGCCTGGATGAGCTTCCATGTCATCTCAACATGCCGCATCTCCGTCAAAGTTGTACCTATTGCAAATCTGAGCACAAACATCCCATCCACCTTTGCATGTGTCATGAATGCCCGGCCGCTAGAATTCACTGCCTCGAGAAGCCTCTGGTTAATACTCAATGCATTATCTCCTTCATATCTCGGTTTGAGACGGAAACATACCAAGGAGAACTTTCTCGGCACCACCACCTCAAACCGCTTGTCCATTGAAACCATTTTCTCGAATTGTTTAGCCATTGCCACATCGCTTCGTATATGCTCCACAAGGTTAATTACGCCATATCTGCAATCAATATCGTTTCTTGGTTATTCTCATTCTTACTGAAAAGTGCAGAATAGCAACATTCTCATAATAATATATTTCAATACGGGTTTAATTCCAATGTTTAGTATTCCTAGCTATTTAATTTAAGTATAACTTTTGAGTTAACTAATTAGATGGCAGCACACAACTTAAATAAAACAAAAGACATAAAAGCTTTTGTTTGATACATATAGTAATAAATTAAACACCTGATCAGGCGTCGAAAGCTATATTAGGCATTCCATGTAGTTGAAAATTACTATTAAAGTGGCTAGTTCTTAATTTTTACATTTTGATTTTGAAAGCTATATCTAGCTTTCAGAGTTCAGACCATGTGATATATATGAGATAATTAAAGTACTCATTAAAGAATAAAGATTATGGAATATATATTGTTCTAGCTAGGAGTTAAGAGTTATATGTATTTACCTTCTAATTACCACCCAAAGCTTTATGGCCCGGAACCGCCTGCTCAGTGCAATCTGCCAATCCTTGTAGTCCACCACCTCATTTGTTTCGCTCGCTTTGTTCCTTAGGTACTCGGGATTAGTGGAGAGCGAATCAACTAATGCACTCGGCTTCTGGACCCACAAGCAACAGCAATCCATGTTGGTCAAGAACCACTTGTGCGGGTTCATGCTGAGTGAGTCGGCCAGTTCAACCCCATCGAAGTAATGCCTGAATTCTGGGCATACTGCAGCACTACCGGCATAAGCCGCATCTACATGGTACCAAGTACCAAACTTATTTGCCACCTTACCGATGTCTCTGATAGGATCCACAGCTCCCACTGCGGTGGTCCCCACGGTGGCACAGATATAGACCGGCAAGAAGCCCTTTGCCACATCAGCCTCCATAGCAGCTTGCAGGCTATATGGTGTCAGTGAGTAGCCTGAGGCAGCTGATGTTGGGATTGTGCGAAAGTTTTTTGGTGGAATTCCAACAATCCTTACTGCCTTTTGAACTGTCGAGTGTGTTTGATCAGACGCATAGACAACAAGCTTACTAATTGCATCATGTCCGACCTTGCTCAATGCACGGTCCCGTGCAGCGACCAAGGTACAAACCACGGCCTCGCATGTGCTTCCATGCAAGACACCGCCACCCCCTTTGCCACCTGAGAAAAGAAAGCAAGGTGGCAGCTTAAGCAATTTTGCCATCCAGTCCATCACGATGTTCTCCAGTTCGGTTGCTGCTGGAGATGATATCCAATTGAACCCGACAATATTAAGACCTGAGCATAGCATCTCGCCTAAGAAGCCTGCTGTGCTTGCGTTAGCCTGGAAGTACCCATAAAAGTTGGGACTTTGCCAATGAGTGAGTCCTGGTAAGATATCATGCCGGATATCCTCCAAGATAGTTTCGATCGAGTCAGAAAATAGAGGAGCTTGTTTTGGTAAAAGCTTGGAAAGATAGCCCGGTTTAACTTGACTTTGCACCGGGCGATTCTCAACAGTGCGATAGTAGTCGGCTATGAAATCAATCACTGCTGTGATTCATCAGAGAATTCAGCTGGGTCTAATGGGTGGAAGATGTTAAGTGGTAGGCTACCCATTTGAAGCTAGGTTTTAATATCGAAGAACAAGAAGAAGGAGAATTGAAGGAGAACAAATTAAGGAGAATAAGTGATTTACAAGAATTAATAGTATACAAGGTTGTTTTGCGGATGGGAAGTGCATCTCATAAAACTTGTATTTATAGTATAAAGCAGCATGATTTTCATTTTCTCCTGTTCCCATGGTACTGGAGCGCCTATCAATTCTCCCAGGACAGTAGAAACTTCCTCGAATTTCAGCATTTTGGGTGGTAATGGATGACTCCAGTTCCACTAACTGAAGGGGAAATAAGTTAATAAGATTATTATACGATAAAAGGTCGTGTGCATGAGGCGACTGATGTGGAGAAGACCTTGAATTGCACAAGTGTTCTATTGTTCACTCAAGACTTGCTAGTAGTCGAACCATCTCCACAGTGTGTACAGTATTTGATTATTTGACAATTGGGGATTGCCTACGGGTTATCTTTCAAAAAAAAAAAAAAATTGACAATTGGGAAATTACAGTGGACAGCCTTGGGTCCCAATAGTGTGGAAAAAATGACACGGCAGAGTCGGCTCTATCACAGAACGGCTTTATCACAGGAGTCAGCTCTATCACAGTATGGAACGGCATAACGCACGTGTCGGTTACATGTCATGACTCACGTGTCCGTGTCATGAAAGATCTAGTCACGGCACAGCACGTGATCACGCGAGTCGCGTATAATTAGAACTGTTAGATCAAATGGTCAAATGGTCACAAGAGTCACGCTTGGTCACGGCACGTTTGGGCACGGCGTGACTCACGTGGCGTGACCTTTCGCATGGCGTGACTACCTATTGACATTTTGGTCATGGTACGACACATAAAAAATTAACTTGGTCACAGTACATCACGCGGCACGAGACTAAAGTCACGGCTTGTTGTCACGTCACATTTTTTCCACTTTAGGTCCTAGTACTTGAATTCATATCACTATGTAACTCGGATTTGAGTTTATATCATGATTGTTCGATCTACTTTGACACGAATATTAAAAGATCCCATTTATTTCATCTAAAATTGAATTGGTTCAAATTTTGATCGGACGGTTCATATCAAAACTCAAAATTTGAGTTAAAATCAGAGGATTCGAATTCCTCGTACCCATGCACTATTCTCTCCACCTCTCGGGTTAGTAACTATTTCGCTATTACAACAAAATATTGGATTAGCGGCTATTTTTAACTCTCGAGTTAGCACCTAACCTCGTTCACCCCACAGTTCATCAAAACGCTCGTACATAAATTGTTTTATTGTAAAAAGAAATACGACAAATTAACTACGTACGTAACAAACTAACGATGCTTAGTGTATTCATTAGGGTTGTGGTTGTTCGGCAAAGTAATAGAAATAGAGAAAAAGTGAGAAAAATAGAATTTGAAATAGGCTTCTATTTCATATTATTTCAATATTATTTCAGATGTGTTTGTTTGAAAGTGAAGCAGAAGAGTATTGATAAATAAATCAATTTATCTTTTGAAAAAAATTAACTTTATATTCCATTATCTCGATAAAATATAAAATAGAGAATTAACTTATGGAAAAATAAATACAAGTAGGAGTTTGCCGACATTTTTATTAATATCCAAAGTTAAATAGAAATTAATAACTATATCCAACTTGGTTGGGTTTTAATAAAAATGCCAAACCGGCCAATTTAATGACCGGTCCTCAAATTCTTTTTTTTAGAGACACTATAAAGAGCAAGATGCTGAAATCTAACACTAAAAATTTGAATTTTTTTTTAGTATTTGTTAGTTAGATTACTTCTTTTGATGTATAAGTGGCATATTTATACTAAAATACACTAAATTACTTGAAATTATGTTAAATTACACTGAATTACACTAAATTACTTTAAACTAAGCTAAATTACAATAAATTCGCTAATTATACTGAAATACGCTAAATTACGCTAAATTAGGCCAATTTTGTGCCATCTTTCATAAATCCTACAAAATAGTAAAAGAATTCCAAAAATAGTAAAAATTAGTATTCTACAAGTTTATTATATAACTAATTACTGAGCTACTTAGATTAAATAATAGAAATGAAAATCTTAATCGGAAACTTCAACTCAAGTTTTGAGATTCTTCCCTTCGTTTTTTGGTAATTCTGAATTTCAAAAAATGGCACAACGGTCACTAATGTATGCGTATTGCAAGCTTTCCGAAAAGTGGTCATTTGCTGAAATCGGACACGAGTGTCGTTTTATGGTCATTTGAAGTTTCGTCGTCGTTTCCGTCTTCTCAGTAAATATATCATCACTATTCATACGTCATTAGCGTAATTTACCGTATTTAGGATAATTTAACATAATTTAGCGTAATTTAATGTAATTGAGTGTAATTCAGCGTAATTAACATAATTTCAAGTATTTAGCGTATTTTAATATAATATGCTAATTATACATCAAAAGAAGTAATCTAACTAACAAATATTTTAAAAAAAATTTTAATTTTTAGTGGTTAGATTTCGCATCTTGCTCTTCATAGTGTATTTAAAAAAAATTTGAGAATCGACATTAAATGGCCGGTCTTCAAATTTTATTAAAACCCAGCCAAACGGATATATTATCAATTTCTATTTAACTTTGGATATTAATAAAAATGTCGGGAGTTTGACGGTAAAAACACCAACTCAATTTCATTTTCTTTATTTTCACAATTCAACTCAAATTAATTTTTTATTTGTTCGGTCGGAATAGAAATATAGAATACTCTATTCCAATCTATTCCTTGCAACCAAACGTACAAGACCCCAGGAATAACATGTTAGTAAATAGTTTGATGATGGGTTATTACTGGTAACGGATTTGTTTGATTCATAAAAAACAAAAAGAAAGAATATTTAAGGAATCAATGTATTTGGTTTGAAATATTTGTTGTCAAATAGCAAACATTGGCAATACTTAATTTGAAATCAATTTATTCGAACATGCCTACCCCTAGGGAATTTGTTGCCAGTTAATATGCGACCATGTCGTGAAAATGGTGTACATAATCGTCCAATCATTACAGTTCCCTGAATTTAATTAATTTAATAGTAAACCCCCTTGAAGCTTTCTAATTCTCAACTTTTGAACGAGGTAAACAATTGCGGCAGCAAAAGTTGGTAACTTATCCCTTGGAAGCGTTCAAGTTTTCAAAAAAAAAAAAGT
>JAJGRW010001375.1:120577-155738 GCA_025461045.1 Carex parvula | reverse complement strand
CCGTGCTACGGCTCAATATTTGAGTTTTTTTTAAAATTATAACGATCGATCCAAACCGTTCAACATGATTATAAAGTGAATATGTACTTGCAAACCAAGTTTTACATTTTTTCGATTTTTTTTACTATTTTTTTAGATAGTAGAAAATCACTGTTTTTGGATGGTCCAGAATTTTCAGATCAAGTGATTTTCTACTTATCTAAAAAATAGTAAAAAAATTCGAAAAAATGTAAAATTTGGTTTGCAAGTACATATTCATTTTATAATCATGTTGAACGGTTCGGATTGACCATTAGAATTTTAAAAACTCAAATATTAAGCTGTAGCACGGACCCAACTGTGCTATACATAGTACCGTAGCCTCACTATATACTTTTACAGCAAGTTCAGTGTTTCTGTTCAAGTGGCTAAAAAAATGGAGACTCATTTATGATTATATGATCATCAAAAAGTGATAGATATACTTTATATGTTATCAAAATACATGGTCACGACCTTTTATAGCATTAAATAACAATATGGACATATCTACCCGAAGTTTTTAAATACACCTCTGCCAAAAAAAAATAAACTAAAAAACTACATTCGATATTTCTCCGGACCACAACGACAAATGGCGGCCCCTAAGACTAAAGTCGTCATTTGTCGTTGCGGCCTCACAAAAAGAAACAAACTCAAAAGTTTCAATTGTTATGTTGACTTTAATATATATTTTTAATAATTTTCAAAAATAGAAAGAATAATATAATTTGAATATGTTAGAAAGAATATCAAACAAAATAGATAAAACATCTTATAATTTAGATATACTAGAATGACTCCAGAACATTTTCAAGCAGAAGTTTTCCTGGCTGTAAAGAAATTAATTTATTTCTTGGTGTTTACTGGAAAAAAATGTTTTGGATCTGAATTATTGATCCCGGTTCAAAAGTCATTTCTAGATAAATAAAGAAATTATCGTGATTCTTTTTTAATACATTCAAATTGTACGATACTCCATTTATTTTCGAAAAAAAATTGATTTGACTTTTTCAACCGAAATTTTTATTTATAACATAGTTAAAAAAAAATAAACCAAATAACCATTGTTTCTGGGAATTTCGATTTTCACTACGGGCCACACACGGCATTCTGCGGATCCATTTCAGCGGGGCCACAGAATACCGATGCGGACCCTTAAATGGATCTGCACAATGCCCGTGCAGACCCCTGAGAAGGTATATAAGGGGTCTGCTAGTTTCATTTTTTGTATCAATTCAAAGAAGTTTCAATCCCTTCGACCTCAGGTAAGTTTCCTTCTTCTTTTCTAGTTTTAATTTTTAGTTTATAGTAGTAATTAGATTTAGGTTTAGGTTTAGGATTTAGGTTTAGAATTAGATATTAATTTAGGGTTTATAATTAGAATTTTACCAAAATTTAAATAGAATTGTACCAAATATTAATTGTTTGAGCAAATAGAATTGTACCAAAATTAATTGTTTTGGTCCAAAAATTAAACAGGTTTATTATACCAAAATTTATTGTTTGAGTTAAATTAGACTTGTACCAAAATTTAACTAGGTTTATTATACCAAAATTTATTGTTCGAGTTAAATTAAAATTTATTGTTTGAGTTAAATTAGACTTGTACCAAAATTTAACTAGGTTTATTTTACCAAAATTAATTCTTTGAGCACCAACATTAAACTAGACTTGTACCAAAACTCTCATATTTCACCAAACATTATCAAATACAGCATGGCATCCAGTAGAGATATACCGTCTTTTAGTAGGAGTGTACCTTCTTCTAGTAGAGGTACACAGCATGGTCCTACAGCCACGCCGTACGAGATGTCCCAGTACATCGAGAGTGCGTTGGCAGATGTTCCGGGTAATCGGAGTCGCACCGACAGAGTCAGCGACTTCTTGTGGTACCTGAATGCGGAGCATCGGATTTTGGGATAAATTATAAATTTGTCATATTTAATAACCTTAATTTTTTTTATAAATGAACTTGATCTGATTTTTTAATTAAATGCAGGATTTGGATGCGGTTACGGTTCATTACAACCGCATTTGGCTACGGTACCAGCCGGCGTACGGGGGACATTATGCGCGATGTGATTGTTTCAGCTATCCCAGATAGCCGAGAAATTCTAAAAGAATAACAAGAACGTGTTATTTCGATCCTAACCGTTCAAATTCTTTTTTGTGCGAATCTTAACTAAGAAATTAATCATACGCGCATCATAATGAAGATCAACAGTTAGGATCTGAATAATAGGTTCCTGTTATTCTTTTAGAATAACAGTAGATTTGTTTCTCGAATTCCAGTGCAATACCTGGTCGATTGAGTAGAATGAGATCTGAGTCGTCAATTTCAGTCTGACACAAATCTGAAATAGATTATATATTTTAAATAAACACCGAATTAATTTTAGTCGGTTTAGAAGTATGCTGGTGTAGGCGGCTTAACTGGGGCTGGTGTAGGCGGCTTAACGGGGCTGGTGTAGGCGAGATAGGATTTGAAGGAGGCAGAGCTGGTGGAGGCGGCTTAACTGGGGCTGGTGTAGGCAAAAATAGTGATTTTCTATCTATCTTAAAAAATAGTAAAAAAATTTGAAAAATTGTAAAATTGGTTTGCAAGTACATATTCATTTTATAATCATATTGAACGGTTTGGATCGACCATTAGGATTTTGAAAACTCAAATATGAGCCGTAGCAATGACCAATCCGTGCTATGCATAGCACCGTAGCCTCACTCTATTCTTATTAATATACTGTCAAGTGAAAAATAATTTCTGCTGACTCATCAAATATGAGTTTAAAAAAAGCTATTCAGATGCTCATGCTGGCGAAATTAATTAGCAATTAATTACAACTGTCAACAAAATAGAAATACAAATTTAGATTTTTTTTTATATTTTAATAAAAATTAAAGTAAAGTTATCCAGAACTCCACAGCTAATTCTTATTCGAAAGTAAAGTTATTTAACTATTAATTATTAACAAGATATCTCTTATTCGACTTTTGATATGCGACCTCTTACACACAGAGTAAATGTTTGAATATCTACAAGGAATTTTTCATCTGAGTTCCGAACTTACGACTTCCCACACACAGAGTATTATTGTCTTTGTCACTAAATCAAAAGTTGATTCTCCACATCAGATTTTAGTTATAATTATTCTTAAGATTCAAATTGAAATACATGCCTAATCAAACAAAAAAAAAAAAAAAAATGTGCTTCGTACAATTTTGAGAACAAATTGAAATCTTTAATATCTCTGACTCCAGACAAGTTACAAAAGGAAGTCGGATGTGAATAGGGTTGAGGCTCATTATGCCGAGTCCTATAAAATGTCCAAAAGATCCAACGACTCCAAAACATTTTTGCCAAATAAACTTATATATACAGAATCTCATCAAATGTAATCATTAAGGTATCGGTTGTCTACCAAACAAGAACATGGTCTTTGTCGGATTCAACTCTGCTGAAATCCGAGATCATTAACTCTGTAATTTTGAAATTTCTGAAATTCCGAATCCAGCTATTGAATTATTTCGAGATGCGTACACAGAAAAATCAGCTGTTTTGAGATGTGTGCACACAAAAAGTTTGGACGGTTGAATCTCGGAATATCAGAGATTTCCCCTGTTCATAGATTTCGAATTACAGCTGATATTAATCCGGTCTGTCACCTATAGAGTGATGGTCTTCTCAGAATTCAATGAGATTAATTGTCATATCATAGCAAATCTTTTTCTCAAACGAGAATTAGTAGTATTAATTAGCTTATCAACTTTTAGGGATTACCCCCAAGGCCCCAACAGAGATATCTCAATTTTAAGTTTGAAAACATAAGATTTAAATAAAATATAAAATATATTCAAGCCCGAAATGATTATAAGTATATATATATATATATATATAATAATATATATATATATATATATTTATAAGTTCTCGAGGTATGTGTTTTAAACTATGTCGTGGTAAAAACTAGCCGTTAAAAGTTAAATCAACAATCTTAAGAACTTTCGTACGTGTTATGTGCGTTAAAATACGCAACTCATGTTTTGATGAATTATGATCTGATTCCCAGTTCATATATAATAATTCAAACCGAAAGATAAATTTTGAATATTTTAAAATATATGGTTATAAAATATTTTGTGCTAAAATAAATACAAACCTCAACTACGCACAGATATGTGTTTAAATTATTTACAACACATTTTGTGCTTCTTATTATATTTTTAATGAATAGTGAGTCTATGGTACTATGCATATCACGGGTTGGTCCGTAAGATCAATTCTGTTTTCAAAATCCTAACGGTCGATCCGTTCTGTTCAACATGATCTCTATATGATGTACTTGCAAACCGAATTTTATATTTTTTAGAATTGTTTTACTATCTTAAGATAGGTAGAAAATAACTTGATCTGCAAATTCTGGACCATTCAAAAACAGTGATTTTCTATTATTTTAGAAAATAGTAAAAAAAAAAAGAATATAAAATTCGGTTTGCAAGTACATATTCATATGAAAATCATTTTAAACGGTTCTGATCGACCGTTACAATATCGAAAACAAAAATATTAATCTGTATTACGGACAAATTGTGATATACATAGTACCATAGACTCACTCAAATTGATATATTTTTTTGTTTTTTGATATTATTAAGGTCGCGGTCATAACTTGTTTGCGCTAAAAGAATAGATACATTAAATATTAGGAACAAAATTATGTTGAAATACATTTACCACATGATTTTAGTAAAATAAGGGACTCATTAATGGTCTATATATAATCACCAATATCGAGAGGTATACTCTAGATATCGTTATATAAATGGTCTTTAATTAAATACGTGCATTAATTTTATGCAAAACAAAAAGAGGAGGTCACTTGTAATATTTGTAAGTTACAACATCTTATAACAATTCGGTTTGTAATTTTAAAAGTCTAAACAGTCGATTCAAATTGTTCAACATGATATTATATTAAAATGTACTTTGAGATAAATTTTACATTTTTTTGAATTTCGTTACTATTTATTGAGTATTTTACAAAACTGTTATTTTTAGACAATTCTAGACCACAAAAAAACAACAATTTTGTAAAATACTCAATAAATAGTAAAAAAAAATTAAAAAAATGTAAAATTTTATCTCCAAGCACATTTTAATATAGTATCATGTTGAACGGTTTGGATCGACTGTTTGTTGTTTAAATTTCGCAAAACTGAATTATTGTAAGATATTGTAACTTACAAATATTGTAAGTGGATCCCTCCTCAACCAGAAAAGCTATAATAGTATATATATACTTTTACAGCAAGTTCAGTGTTTCTATTCAAGTGCTAAAAAAATGAGACTCATTTATGCTTATATGATCATCAAAAAGTGATAGATATACTTTATATGTTATCAAAATACATGGTCACGAGCTTTTATAGCATTAAATAATAAATATGGACATATCTACCCGAAATTTTTAAATACACCTCTGCCAAAAAAAATAAATCAAAAAATCACATTCGATATTTACCCTGACAGCAACGACAAATAGCGGCCTCCAAGACTAGAGCCGTCATGTGTGCGGCCCCGCAAAAACAAAAAAAAAACCCAAAAAGTTTCAATTGTTATGTTGAGTTTAATATATATTTTTAATAATTTTCAAAAATAGAAAGAACAATTAATAATTTGAATATGTTTAGAAAGAATATCAAACAAAATAGATAAAATATCTTAATAATTTAGATACACTAGAATGACTCCGAAATATTTTTCAAGTAGGAGTTTTCCTGGCTATAAAAAAATTAATTTATTTCTTGGTGTGTTACTGGAAAAAAAATGCTTTGGATTTGAATTATTGGTCCCGGTTCAAAAGTCATTTCTAGATAAATAAAAAAGTTACCGTGATCCTTTTAGTACATTCAAATTGTAAGATACTCCATCTATTTTTGAAAACAAATTGATTTGATTTTTAATGATGACAAGATTTTTTTTTTCAAAATAGATGAAGTACCTTAGAATTTGAATGTACTAGAAGGATAACAATAATTTCTTTGTTTATTAGAAGTGACTTTTGAATCGGGATAAATAATTCAGATCCAAAACATTTTTTTTTTCTAGTAACATACCCAGAAATAGTTTAATTTTTTTTACAGCCAGGAAAAATCCTGCCTGAAAAATATTTTAGAGTCATTCTAGTACATCTAAATTATAAGATGTTTTATTTATTTTGTTTGATGTTCTTTTTAATATATTCAAATTATTAATTGTGCTTTCTATTTTTGAAAATTATTAAACAAATATATTAAACTCAACGTAACAATTGAATTGTTTTGAGTTTCTTGCGGGGCCGCAACGACAAATGACGTCCCCTAGTTTTGAGAGTCGCCATTTGTCATTGTGGCTAGGGTAATAATCGATTTTACAGAAATAATAGTCTTTTGGTTTATTTTTTTTGTTGAGGATATATTTAAAAATTTCGGCATATGTACTCCAAATTATCATTTACAATCTCTTCAAATTTTTATACTAAAACTAAATGATAAATTCAATATTACGTGTGTAAAAGTATGTTGGAAAGTATTTATGCCGTGTTGTTTATGTCAGTTCATGCTTTTGATAAATTGAGCCTACATTTCTAAGTCACCTAATCTCCAAATATATGAGCAAAGCTAAGGTGTAATGTGCTCACTAGAGAGTTTGGTGAGCACAACTCTAAAATTATATTGGATCGGCTTCAAACGGCGAATTCAAACAGTTAAAATTCATGTACTTTATGAGTGATGCATGTACATGCAAAATTTTAAAAGTTTCAAATTTATTAGCTACAAGATCAAGCGGTCAAAGAAACGATGAATAATGAATAATGAATAATGAATAATGAATATATAAAACAACTTATAAAATAACTCATAAAATGTTCATCTTTGACCGCTTGACCTTGTAGCAAATAAATTCGAAACTTTCAAAATTTTGCGTATACATGCATCACTCATGAAGTACATGAATTTCAACGGTTTATATTCGTTATTTAAAGCCGATCCGATATACTTTTGGAGTTGTGCTCACCAATCCCTCTTGGTGAGCACATCACACCCTAGCTTTGCTCTAAATATATTGTCATGAAATTGAGGCTACAAATTAACAAAACTATTGCATGAAATATTATACAGGAAAAATATGCTAGTATACATTCACAATATAATGTGTGCATTTATTCATGTGCTTAATGAATTAAGTACAAAATTCTGCTGAAATATATTTATAATGTAATTGTGTGCCTATTCATGATAATTATTTTTGTAAGGAAAGGTGAGGTCAAGTCCTTTTCAACTTATATAA
Source organism: Carex parvula (assembly GCA_025461045.1). NCBI lineage: Eukaryota > Viridiplantae > Streptophyta > Magnoliopsida > Poales > Cyperaceae > Carex > Carex parvula. The sequence continues at coordinate 148,390 of JAJGRW010001375.1, read as the reverse complement.
AAAAAATAGTTATTTCAGATCAAACGAGTGCACTGTCGCTGAGCTTTTTCTTTTTTCTTTTTTTCTTTTTGACTTTGCGGACACAAGTATCTATTCATTTTGACCCGAAATTTTTATTAATATCCAAAATAAATATTCCGATTCTCATCGTTCAAACTTTTTAATGCACGAATATAGTCTCAACGAAATAAGTTTTTTATGCACGAATTTCAACGGATACTAACAGTTGGAATATACATATTTATAAACACAACTTAAATTAGAACTATTCTTTTCTTAAACGAACTTGACCAATTTTCCTTTTCTTTTGTGATGAACTACAGAACTAAGGATTTCTAAACAAAATTCCATTGCCTTAGAAAGATAAAGTTGCAACGTGTTAACATACGTTCAAAGAAGAAACATTCAAAAAGGTCTGGTCTGGTCTTCATGGCTTTCTTTAGCCAAAAACATCATATAATCAAGATTCCTTGTGCCAAAAACACATGGTACCGACATTTTTATTAATATCCAAAGTTTAATAGAAATTATTATTTATGTCCAGATTTTCGATTTTTCACCAAAAATGCCCACGCAGATCACAAAATGGCCGGATGGCCGGCTTACTCCTTTTTTTTTTGTTTTTTTTAGAGAGACACTATGAAGATCAAAATATTGAAATCTAACACTGAAAATTTGAACTTTTTGTTTAAATTATTGTTACATTACTTCTTTTGATATATAATTAGCATATTTATACTAAAATACGTTAGATTACTTGAAATTATATTGAATTACACTACATTACAATAAATTATGTTGAATTATAATAAATTACGTTAAATGATAATAACTTCGCTAATGATGCTGAAATACGGTAAATTACGTTAAAGTAGACCGATTTTGCTCATCTTTCATGAATCATAAAAAATAGTAAAAAAATTCGAAAGATAGTAAAAATTGGTATTCTACAAGTTCATTATGTAACTAATTTACTGAGCTACTTGGATTAAATAATAGAAATGAAAATCTTAATCGGAAACTTCAACTCAAGTTTTGAGGCTCTTTCCTTTATTTTTTGGCAATTATGAATTTCAGAAAATGACATAGTGGTCACTGACGCATGCGTATTTTCGCAAGCTCTCCGAAAAGTGGTCATTTGCTGAAATCGGACACTCGAGCGCCGTTTTATGACCGTTTGAAGTTTCGTCGTTGTTTTTCACTTTTTCAGTGAAGATATCGTCCCTATTCATATGTAATTTATCGTATTTTAGCGTAATGTAATGTAATTTAGTATAATTTAAATTAATATAGTGCAATTCAATATAATTTCAAGTAATCTAGCGTATTTTAGTATAATATGCTAATTATATATCAAAAGAAGTAATCTAACAAATAATTTAAACAAAAAAATTTAAATTTTCAGTGTTAGATTTCATTATTTTGTCCTTCATAGTGTACCTAAAAAAAAAAAAAAAGGAGTAAGCCAGCCACAAAATGGCCGGTTTACTGGGGGAGTAAACCGGCCATTTTGGGGCCGGCTTGGGTATTTTGGGAAAAATCCGGAAATCTAGGCATAAATAATAATTTCTATTAAACTTTGGATATTAATAAAAATGTCGGCACGTGGTATTCATCTGCCATATATTTTATTTAATGATAACCATAAAATTCGGAGTTTTCCTTTCCAACGAACAAAAAACACATGGTATTCATCTGCCATATATCTCCAGTAACACCCATGAATTTTAACAATATTCCAGAACAATTTTAACTATATTTTGAAACTTAATTTCTGATTTTATTCATTAAATTGGAAAATAGAAGTATTTATTTCTTTTAGAGAAACATAGAACAACAAAAAATGATGATGTGTCTTGGCCTCTTGGGGGCCACTTGTCATTCATGCAAACTCCATTTCCTCTTTGGTTTTACCGTATTCCATCTATAAAAATTCACTTCTCTCCTCATTTCTTTTAACCACTAGGTAAATGAGAGAGAAAAAACCGATATTTTTATTAATACCCAAAAAAAAAACAAATTATCAAATCTGCCCCCACTCCAAACTTATTTTTAAATCTACCCCAACCGCCTGTCTGCTAGACGGTCCAGTTTTCTAGCTGACCCTGGGCGGTCCACTGGTGTTTTTTTTTTTAAGAGACAATATGAATATCAAGATGCTGAATTCTTAACGCTAAAAATTCGGATTTTTTTTAAATATTAGTTAGATTACTTCTTTTAAGCATATTTATACTAAAATACGCTAAATTACTTAGAATTATGTTAAATTACGTTGAAGAGTTACACTAAATTACTTTAAATTACACTAAATAACAATAACTTTGCTAATTATGCTGAAATACAGTAAATTATGGTAAACCACGGAAAATTACGCTAAAATAGACCGATTCTGTGCCATCTTTCATGAATTTTAAAAAATAGTAAAAAAATTTCGAACATAGTAAAAACTGGTATTCTGCAAGTTCATTATGTAACTAATTTACTGAGCTACTTGGATTGAATGATAGAAATGAAAATCTTAATCGAAACTTCAACTCAAGTTTTGAGGCTCTTTCCTTTATTTTTTGGCGATTCTGAATTTCGAAATCCGGCGTAGCAAACACGGACGCATGCGCACTTTCGCAAGCTTTCCGAAAAGTGGTCATTTGCTGAAATCGGACACTCGAGCGCCGTTTTATAACCGTTTGAAGTTTCATCGTTGTTTTTCGCCTTTGCAGTGAAAAATATTCTCCCTATTCATTTGTAATTTAGCGTAATTTACCGTATTTTAGCTTAATGTAATGTAATTTAGCGTAATTTAACATAATATAGTGTTATTCAACGTAATTTAACATAATTTCAAGTAATTTAGCGTATTTTAGTATAAATATGCTTAAAAGAAGTAATCTAACTAATATTTAAAAAAAAAATCCGAATTTTTAGCGTTAAGAATTTAGCATTAATATTCATATTCTCTCTAAAAAAAAAAAAAAATTCACTAGCGGACCGCCCAGCTGCTGGGCTGTCAGCTATGCATAGTGGACCGCCCAGCCAGCGGGCGGTCAGCTCTGGAAACTGGACCGCCCAGCTGCTGGGCGGTCAGATCTGGGTAGTGAACCGCCCAGCCGCTGGGCGGTCAGGTGGGGAAAGTGGACCGCCCAGTGGACGGGCGGTTGGGGTAGATTTAAAAATAAGTTTGGGGTGGGGACAGATTTGATAATTTGTTTTTTTTTGGGGGTATTAATAAAAATATCTGGAGAAAAAACCGAAGGGGTAAAAATGAGAGAAAGAAAAATAGAAAATTAAAGAAAATTTTGTAATTTGTCTGATTGGAGGTCTGATTCTACGTCGCAGGTGACTGAACTAGTCGTTGCAATCTAATTGGAAGTTTTTGAAATTAGTGCTATGATCAGGTAACAGGACTTTCTTATAATTTGTGTTTTCATTTTGGTCTGATTGAATAACGGAATAGTGCAACGTATCTGAATATCGGATTACGAGGGTATATTTAACTTGATATTGGGTCTAGGAATCTGAATATGTTTCTGTGATTTAACTGTCTGAGTTCTGTGAACCTAGATCCAGCTGGTTAAATATGCATACTTAATCTGGTATATTTGTGTGGATTAATCCAGTCATGTTTGTATTGTTGTTACTTGTTATGAATAAACTAGTTATAATTAAGGAAGCTTGTCGTTAAATAACCGGTTACTGAGTTTTGTAGCTGACTTTTGTTTATTTCTGTTTGCAACGTAGGTTGACGGGCTGTCGGTCGGATGCTGGGATTCTGTTCTATTGCCGCGTGTTCGGTCTAGATCCGAGGCATGACATCTCTATATTAAAATGTGATTAGAGACAATTTTTTTTTTAATTTATTGCTATTTTCTTACGTAGGTAGAAAATCTGTTTATTCATAGATTTTGAATCTATCAAATGTCAAATATAGTGATTTTCTATTTATCTAAAAAATAGTAAAAAATTCAAAAAAAATGATTTTTTTTTTGTTTCCAAACATATTAAACTTAATATAGAGATCATAACAGTTCGGATCAAATATTTTGATTTTGAAAATAAAGATATTTCCGTGAAATAAAACATGGTCCTTAATGAAACACATTAGCCCTTAATCAATATTTTATACACACAAGCATAGTAACATGATTCGCGAATTATTCGCGAATAATTCGTGAATAACTCGGATTTGAATCTAAGCCGATTAAAACGATGTATAATTCGGTTGAACAATTTTTTTCCGAATTATTCATAAATTTTACGATATTCACGTTTTTGTTGCATTTCGTTCGAAAAAACGATTTGCCTTTCTCGCACGGTCGTCCTTTCTACATTTATTAACCCAAGTGAAACTCTAAACAAAAGGTATTTTCTGCGCAGTTCCCCATTTTAATCAATACATCATACTTTTTGACTATATTACCACACTGCTGATCTTGGCAAATACAAGCAGTATCTCATATAGTAAATCATTGGCAATGAATTAAATATGCACTGACTATCCGAATTATTTTCAAATCACAAATTTTTGACCCTGTCGAGCCGAACCCGAATAATTCATTTGTTACTATGCACACAAGTAATGGATGAGAATGACTAACCACATATTTCGTGTTCTATTCAAGCCATAGAAGATCACAAGCTGGAGTGGGCCCTCATAGGGTATATTCTCTTGACTCGTGACACACAAGTCCTGCTGTCAGCGCGTTGACTAGTCTTACTTTATCACTAACTAGCAAAGAAAGCAACAGAAGTCTTAAGTTTCTGCCTTAGCTTGTATGTGAACTGGGTTAATAAAGTAACCAACTTTTTTTTTTTTTTGAAAACTTGGAAGCGACTTCCAAGGGATAAGTTACCAACTTTTGGCTGGCCGCAATTGTTTACTCTTTCAAAAGTTGAGAATTGGAAAGCTTCAAGGGGTTTTACTATTAAATTAATTAAATTCAGGGAACTGTAATGATTGGAACGATTATTGACAACCATTTTCACGACATGTCGCATATTAGACTGGCAACAAAATTCCCTAGGGATAGGCATGTTCGGATAAATTGATTTTCAAATTAAAAAATATTAAAATATTTAAAACATAGATATTCGACAAGGAGTGAGGCTACGGTACTATGCATAGCACGGTTGGGTCCGTGCTACGGCTCAATATTTAAATTTTCAAAATTCTAACGGTCGATCCGAACCGTTCAACATGATTATAAAATGAATATGTACTTGCAAGCCAAATTTTACATTTTTTCGAATTTTTTTTACTATCTTTTTAGATAGGTAGAAAATCACTTGATCTGAAAATTCTGGACCATCCAAAAACAGTGATTTTCTACCTATCTAAAAAAATAGTAAAAAAGTTCGAAAAAATGTAAAATTTGATTTGCAAGTACATATTCATTTTATAATCATGTTGAATGGTTCGGATCGACCGTTAGAATTTTAAAAACTCAAATATTAAGCCGTAGCACGGACCCAATCCGTGCTATGCATAGTACCATAGCCTCACTCTTCGACAAGTACATAGTTTTTTTAAATTAATATTTTTTTCACAATTTTTTTTTTTTTTGTAGAAAATGTTATACTAACATTAAATTCTGTTAAGTGCATTGATAATAAACGTTGATTCATATTCTAAAAAAAACTAATGTATATTGACACATCAATCATACAAGTATTTATAAAATAATAAATTAATTATATATTGCATGGTGATAAATGATAGAAGTGACTATATACCGTAAAGTGATAAATTAATAAATCTAAAATTGTACACCATAAAAATATTAATTAAAGTATAAAAAAATTCTGAAAATATAAAAAGAAACACGAGTAACATCAAGCCTGCCACTAATTTTTTTCATAAAAAATAGAAAATATATAAAATAATATTTAGCATCAAAAAATAGAAAGTAAAATTATTATATAATTTTTAGGTTCTACAGAGGAGCGCTGCAATAATTAATTACGCAATGTTTATGCTATTTGAACAACAAATATTTCAAACCAAATACATTGATTCCTTAAATATTCTTTCTTTGTTTTTTATGAATCAAACAAATCCGTTACCATCAATGTTTTAAATAGCGTTTATAGCGTCATAGCGGGACTACAAAAAAAGCTATAGTGAATAGCATAGCTATAACGGAAGCTATGCTACATAGCGTTTTTTTTTACAAAAATTATATTATATATTTTTACTAAATATCAACATTATTTAAAGTCTCATAGAACAATAAACAACATCAAATTAATTAAGAAATTATAATATTCATATTGAACCAGTACAAAGTCCAAATTGCAGTTCAAAATATCTATATTAATATCATAAACTATCGATCTTTTTCTATTCAAAATATCTTAAGCATCATGATTCATGACATAATCTATTTTTTTTCTATTCAAATTTCAAAATATCTTAAGCATCATGATTTCTATTTAAAATTTTTCCAATTTCAGCGACAAGGGTTTCCTTCTTGGTTTGGCAAATTAAAAGATCTGTAGCAATTAAGTTTTTAATTGATTTCAGTTTTGACTTTTATTTAATTTTTTTGGGTCTTTATTTAATGCCCATATAAATTGCCTAAAAAAACCATTATGCATAGCGCGCGCTATTTGCGCTACACGCAATGCGCTATATATAGCGGACCGCTATTACCGTTATAACGGCCATAGCTCAATTAGCGCATTTTGATGCTATAGCTTAGCGTTTAGGGTTCAAAAACGCTATAGCGCGCTATTTAAAACACTGGTTACCAGTAATAACCCATCATGCAAACTTATATACTAACATGTTATTCCTGGGTCTTGTACGTTTGGTTGGAAGGAATAGATTGGAATAGATATTCTATATTTCTATTCCAACCGAATAAACAAAAAAATAATTTGAGTTGAATTGTGAAAATAAAGAAAACGAAATTGAGTTGGTGTTTTTACCGTCAAACTCCTACTTGTATTTATTTTTTCATAAGTTAATTCTCTATTTTATATTTTATCGAGATAATGGAATATAAAAGTTATTTTTTTTCAAAAGACAAAATTGATTTATTTATCAATACTATTCTGCTTCACTTTCAAACAAACACATATGAAATAATATGAAATAGAAGCCTATTCCAAATTTTATTTTTCTCACTTTTTCTCTGTTTCTATTACTTTAGTTTGCCGAACAACCACAACCCTAATGAATACACTAAGCATCGTTAGTTTGTTACGTAGTTTGTCGTATTAATTTCTTTTTACAATAAAACAATTTATGTACGTGCGTTTTGATGAACGTGGGGTGAACGAGGTTAGGCGCTAACTCAAGAGTTAAAAATAGCCGCTAATTCAACATTTTGTTGTAATAGCGAAATATATAGTTATTAACCCGAGAGGTGGAGAGAATAGTGCATGGGTACGAGGAGTTCGAATCCTCTGATTTTAACTCAAATTTTGAGTTTTGATATGAACCGTCCGATAAGAATTTGAACCAATTCAATTTAGATGAAATATATGAGATCTTTTAATATTCGTGTCAAAATAGATCGAACAGTCATGATATAAACTCAAAATCCGAGTTACATAGTGATATGAATTCGAGTACTAGGACCTAGAGTGGAAAAATGTGACGTGACTAACACGTCATGACTTTAGTCTCGTGCCGTGATGTACTATAACTAAGTTAATTTTTTATGTGTCGTACTATGACTAAAATGTCAATAGGTAGTCACGGCACGCGAAAGGTCACGCTGTGCTCAAACGTGTCGTGACCAAACATGACCCGCGTGACTATTTGATCATAATTTAGGTTAGTTTATTCAAGATTCGTCATTTGATCAGGATCTAACAGTCCTAATTACACGCGACTCGCGTGATCACGTGCCGTGCTGTAACTAAATATAACAACAACAAAGTAGACACTTATCGCGAGGGAACTCCGTCGCGAAAAGTAGGCACTTATCGTGAGACACTTTTCGCGACAGAGTACCGTCATAACTGTGTTTTTTCTTTTCGCGACGGAGTACCCTCGCGATAAGTGCCTACTTTTTGTTATATATCTTTCATGACACGAGACACGTGAATCATAACATGTAATCGACACATATGTTATGTTGTTCTGAGATAGAACTGGCTCCCCCGTGCCATTTTTCTTGCTCTACTGGGTCCCAAGGCTGTCCACTATAATTTCCCAATTGTCAATTTTTTTTTTTTTGAAAGATAACCCGTAGGCTGTTTTCTATACTTTGTGATTGTTAGATTAAGGCACCTTATATTATTATTATTATTATTTTTTTTCGGCCGGTGGTGGTGTAATAACTGTGTACTTTACTTTCTTATTTTAATGAAATAATCGGTAAGCGGTTTGCTAACTGACTTTAAAAAAAAGAAAGAAAGATAACCCGTAGGCAATCCCCAATTGTCAATTAATCAAATACTGTAACACACTGTGGAGATGGTCCGACTATTCTAGCAAGTCTTGACTGCACAATAGAATAGAACACTTGTGCAATTCAAGGTCTTCTCCACATCAGTCGCCTCATGCCCACCACCTTTTATCGTCTAATAATCTTATTAACTTATTTCCCCTTCAGTTAGTGGAACTGGAGTCATCCATTACCACCCAAAATGCTGAAATTCGAGGAAGTTCTGTACTGTCCTGGGAGAATTAATAGGCGCTCCAGTACCATGGAAACAGGAGAAAATGAAAATCATGCTGCTTTATACTATAAATACAAGTTTTATGAGATGCACTTCCCATCCGCAAAACAGCCTTGTATACTATTAATTCTTGTAAATCACTTATTCTCCTTCTCCTTCTCCTTCTCCTTCTTCTTGTTCTTCGATATTAAAACCTAGCTTCAAATGGGTAGCCTACCACTTAACTTCTTCCACCCATTAGACCCAGCTGAATTCTCTGATGAATCACAGGCAGTGATTGATTTCATAGCCGACTACTATCGCACTGTCGAGAATCGCCCGGTGCAAAGTCAAGTTAAACCGGGCTATCTTTCCAAGCTTTTACCAAAACAAGCTCCTCTATTTTCTGACTCGATCGAAACTATCTTGGATGATATCCGGCATGATATCTTACCAGGACTCACTCATTGGCAAAGTCCCAACTTTTATGGCTACTTCCAGGCTAACGCAAGCACAGCAGGCTTCTTAGGCGAGATGCTATGCTCAGGTCTTAATATTGTGGGGTTCAATTGGATATCATCTCCAGCAGCAACCGAACTGGAGAACATCGTGATGGACTGGATGGCGAAATTGCTTAAGCTGCCACCTTGCTTTCTTTTCTCAGGTGGCAAAGGGGGTGGCGGTGTCTTGCATGGCAGCACATGCGAGGCCGTGGTTTGTACCTTGGTCGCTGCACGGGACCGTGCATTGAGCAAGGTCGGACATGATGCAATTAGTAAGCTTGTTGTCTATGCGTCTGATCAAACACACTCGACAGTTCAAAAGGCTGTAAGGATTGTTGGAATTCCACCAAAAAACTTTCGCACAATCCCAACATCAGCTGCCTCAGGCTACTCACTGACACCACATAGCCTGCAAGCTGCTATGGAGGCTGATGTGGCAAACGGCCTCTTGCCGGTCTATGTCTGTGCCACAGTGGGGACCACCGCAGTGGGAGCTGTGGATCCTATCAGAGACATCGGTAAGGTGGCAAATAAGTTTGGTGCTTGGTACCATGTAGATGCGGCTTATGCAGGTAGTGCTGCAGTATGCCCAGAATTCAGGCATTACTTTGATGGGGTTGAACTGGCCGACTCAATCAGCATGAACCCGCACAAGTGGTTCTTGACCAACATGGATTGCTGTTGCTTGTGGGTCCAGAAGCCGAGTGCATTAGTTGATTCGCTCTCCACTAATCCCGAGTACCTAAGGAACAAAGCGAGCGAAACAAATGAGGTGGTGGACTACAAGGATTGGCAGATTGCACTGAGCAGGCGGTTCCGGGCCATAAAGCTTTGGGTGGTAATTAGAAGGTAAATACATATAACTCTTAACTCCTAGCTAGAACAATATATATTCCATAATCTTTATTCTTTATTGAGTACTTTAATTATCACATATATAACACATGGTCTGAACTCTGAACTCTGAAAGCTAGATATAGCTTTCAAAATCAAAATGTTAAAATTAAGAACTAGCCACTTTAATAGTAATTTTCAACTACATGGAATGCCTAATTTCAATACATCTAATGAATATAGCTTTCGACGCCTGATCAGGTGTTTAATTTATTACTATATGTATCAAACAAAAGCTTTTATGTCTTTTGTTTTATTTAAGTTGTGTGCTGCCATCTAATTAGTTAACTCAAAAGTTATACTTAAATTAAATAGGAATACTAAACATTGGAATTAAACCCATATTGAAATATATTATTATGAGGATGTTGCTATTCTGCAGTTTTCAGTAAGAATGAGAATAACCAAGAAACGATATTGATTGCAGATATGGCATAACTAACCTTGTGGAGCATATACGAAGCGATGTGGCAATGGCTAAACAATTCGAGAAAATGGTTTCAATGGACAAGCGGTTTGAGGTGGTGGTGCCGAGAAAGTTCTCCATGGTATGTTTCCGTCTCAAACCGAGATATGAAGGAGATAATGCATTGAGTATTAACCAGAGGCTTCTCGAGGCAGTGAATTCTAGCGGCCGGGCATTCATGACGCATGCAAAGGTTGATGGGATGTTTGTGCTCAGATTTGCAATAGGTACAACTTTGACGGAGATGCGGCATGTTGAAATGACATGGAAGCTCATCCAGGCCAAAGCAAATGATATATTGCTTGAGGATATTTGAATTGTTGCGCTAGCTATATGACCCAATTTGCAAAACTTTGTTTGGAATTTGTGTGTTTTTTTCTTCGTGACATGTAGAAACATTAGGTTATAACCCAATGCATGTGTATCATTATTTGTTGCTTAACTAGTTTGATTGTAAATACATATGGAAATATGACTGAATAAGAGAAAATTAATGCAACCCTTGAACGGGGTTTTGTTGGAGTTTATGGACATTTTTCTGTTTTTTTGATAGTTTTTTGTACTTAATTTTCTTACATAATTTGTCAGGTGATCGGTAGGAGGAAAAGAAAGAAGTTTGAATAGTAGTATTTAGCTACTGTGATCTGTGAAAAATAATAATAATAGTAGTATTTAGTTTATTTTTTCTGTCAAGTACTTTGTAATATATGAGCCTGCTATGTTATGTCGTTGTAGAATCAAAAGGAAGATTAGAGGACAGTAGTATTGGAGACAATAAGTCAAATTATTAATGTCAGAGTCTTCCAAGTTATATACAAATGTTGCTGCTTTCAAGAAACAATCAATCGAATACAAGATTTTCTTTGTAAGTTGTAATTCTCGTATGTTTTATTTATTCTTGTTTTTAGATTCTCTTTATTTAATGGGGGAATTTCAAGTATACCCCTCAAAATCTTCAAAATTGCGTATTTTCCTCTCTAAAGTTTGAAATTATGTATTTCCCCCTCCAAACTTCAAATACTCACAAATTTACCCATTTTATTGTCTTTTATATTAAAACTCATTCTAAATTTATAAAATATCCATTTTATTCTTTATTAAAAACATATAAAGCCAATCAGACTCAAATTTGAATCTGAATGGTTCATCTACCATTCGAATTGCTTTTAGATCTGTGCGCGCAAGATCGGCACAAATCTTGATGCAGATACACACGCATATTGAAGTGACATGCACAGATCTTAATGCGATGCGCATGATCAGAATTGCTTTGAGATCAGTGCATACTAGATCAGCACGAATATTTAAGCGATGCGCACATATCGGATGGCAAAGGAACCCTTCAGATTCAAATTTGAGTCTGATGGGCTTTTATATGCTTTTAATAAAGGGTAAAATGGGTATTTTAAAATTTTAGAATGAGTTTTAATATAAAAGACAATAAAATGGATAAATTTGTGAGTTTTTGAAGTCTAGAGGGGAAATACGTAATTTCAAAGTTTAGAGGGGGAAATACGTAATTTTAAAGTTTTTGAGGAGTATACGCGAAATTCCCCTATTAAATAAAGAGAATCTAAAAACAAGAATAAATAAAACCTACGATAATTACAAATTACAAACCTGTGAGAAGTTTTGAAGACATTGTTAAGCGATTCAGAACCATTACTAGTCACGATCTTTCAACGAGCCCTATTGTCCATAGCTTGATAAACTTTTCACGGCTTAGACGGTTCTCACATGTTCCAAGTAAGTCAACCAATCAGTATTTCGCCTTCCAATTGCATCAAGGCCTTGTTGTAATTTTCTCATTTTTTTTTCTTTTTAACCATGCATGATCTTGAAAATTTTGAAAGCAATTTTATCAGAGTGTGTTTTCCAAAATTCTCAAACACATGTTGAGAGCAGTAGCGGTGAGCACACCTCCCGTTCTCCTCGGACCAACCCAGATCATGTTGTATGTACACCTTTTTTATGCCCTTGTGCTGGTTAGATACCACACAATGAATCTATTTGGACCAATTACAAAGTCCCGCACCCACTTCATGAATCACCCCCAATTCTCAAATTTCTCGCCCTCTACCAGTCCAAATGCTAGCGAGATTAATTGGTTCTCCGCATCATATCCGAATACAATTAACAACTTACCCTTGTATCTATTTGACAAGAAGCAAGCATCGATGCTGATGACGGGTCTGAGGTGACCTACTGCTTCTATACAGGTTGGAACCAGTGAGACAACACTCCATCGACCCAAAGAAAAGGACCACAAACGGTTCAAATAGAGATGGAGCACACACAACTCAAGTAGGCGAACACAACAGCTCTAAGTCCAACAAACACTCCATAACTTTCACTATAATCTCAACACTGATCAATTTAGGTGAAGTTGATTTGAAGTTACTGCATGGATATAGATGGTTAAGCACAAGCAACAATGGACTGGCTAAACCTCTCAAATGATTTCAAAAGTGGCGGCTTAAAGGCTGCAAGGTTTCTGTTAGTTTAAGGGAAATGATCGAGCTCTCTATTTAGAATGAGATTTCATAATCTCAGAATATGGAAACAAATATAGGGTTTGATCCGCACCCGTAATGATAGTCAATTAACCGTCACAACGGCTGGGGCGAATCTCAATATCTGCAGAATTAGGGTTTGCTAATTTTGTTTGTGCTTTGTTTCCATTATTGACTTACCTGATTAATTTGAATTTTGAATTTGGTTTTCTTCCTTGCAACAGCTAGACTCAGACAGTCACAACCTCATATCTACTTTATCATACTTTTGGACAAAAATTAAAATGGTAAATTATGATCTTCATGATCTTCATGATTGAATCCGACCATTCCATATAGCTTTGTGAATCATGTTCCAATTATTATGTATCCAATCATTCCATATAGCTCAGGTATATCATGTATCCGATCATTCCATACAACTTGTCATGATACTTATCTTTGACTTTCTTTGACCTTCGGATAGCAATTAAATCTGCACACATCTCAAACAAAGAATCTGTAAAATTCAATGTTTATATGTTTTGCAAATTAGTCAAACAACGTAAAAAATTGCTTACAACAATAAGAGAAGCCTTCAAATTATTCAATGAGATGCTAAATGCAAAAACTGAGATTGATACTGTGACTTTCAACACTGTTATGCATGGCCTTTGTATGCTTGGTTTTGTACAAGATGCTCTAATCTTAGTAGGAAAGATGATAATTAATGGGCTTAGACCCAACCCGCTTACTTTTCATCCAAATATCCACTCGTATTGCAAAACAATAATGTCTTGATGGCAACTCTAGTTTTGGGTGCAAAATTGAATAATATACATTGAAAAGTGGCGCAACTATTTTTTCAGTCAATTTTATAATGCAATATATCAAGTTTTAAAAGTTGTTTTTTTAATATTTATTTTACTTTCAAATAGTTTCATATTTTGGTTGACTTTGGTAATTTAGACACATCTTGTGCGCATGTGCTTATAAATGAAAAAGTTTCAAAGCTAAGAAACTTAAGAAATAAGAAAAAATAGTTTCCAAAAATAAATTGAAAACCTCATAACTACCAATATGTCATCTTAATTTTCATACATTAGAATATGATAATAATATAATACTATCAATTTGCAAAGACAATGATAACTGGCAATATGTCATCTCACTTTTCATCCAATTATCCACTCGTATTGCAAAGATAATGATGTCTTGATGGCAATTCGAATTTTGGGTGCAAAATAGAACAATTAATATACATTAAACAGTGGTGCAACTATTTTTCTGTCAATTTTACAATGCAATATTCATGTTTTAAAAGTGGTTTTTTTTCTATATATTTTATTTTCAAATAATTTCTTGTTTTGATTGACTTTTGTAATTTAGACATATCTTGTGCGCATGTGCTTATAAATAAAAAAGTTTCAAAGCTAAGAAACTTAAGAAATAAGAAAAGATAGTTAAAAAAAAAAACTCATAACTGACAATATGCCATCTTAATTTTCATACATCTTAATATATATACACATGTATATTTATACATATACATACATATATATATATAGAGTATGGCTAATATGCTTCCTCTAGAACTTCGGCCTCGTGCTTCCGGAGGCATATTTTAGTGTTTGATGTTCAAACAACAAATTCAAGCCGTTAGATGTTCAATCTATATTAAAATGTACTTGGAGACCAAATTTTACATTTTTTTGAACTTCTTTTACTGTTTATTAAGCCACTTTGAAAATTCCAGATCCGGGTGAACAGTAAAAACAGTCTGGACCATATGATCTGGAATTTTCAAAGTGGCTTAATAAATAGTAAAAAAATTCCAAAAAATGTAAAATTTGGTCTCCAAGCACATTTCAATGTTTAGAACTTGTTGAACGGTTCGGATCGGTTGTTTGGATTTTCAAAATCTAAAAAGTAGCCCGAAGTAAACGGGGTGGTTTACTTTGCAAAGCACCGTAGCCTTACTCTATATATATATATATATATATATATATATATAGTGCTTGGCTATTATGCTTATATAAGCATATGCCCACATATGCTTAAATAAGTATTTTTGCGTTTCCAATGTTCAAATGGTCGATCCGACCGTTCATCTTGTTCTCCATATTAATATGTGCTTGGAGACCAAATTTTACATTTTTCTGAAATTTTTTACTATTTATTAAGCCACTTTGAAAATTGCTGATCATATGGTCCAGAATTTTGGAAACACTGTTTTTACTGTTCACCCAGATCAGCAATTTTCAAAGTGGCTTAATAAATAGTAAAAAAAAAGAAAAATGTAAAATTTAGTCTCCAAGCACATATTAATATGGAGAACAAGATGAACGGTCGGATCGACCATTTGAACATTGGAAACGCAAAAATACTTATTTAAGCATATGTGGGCATATGCTTATATAAGCATAATAGCCAAGCACTATATATATATATATATATATATATATATATAGAGTAAGGCTACGGTGCTTTGCAAAGTAAACCACCCCGTTTACTTCGGGCTACTTTTTAGATTTTGAAAATCCAAACAACCGATCCGAACCGTTCAACAAGTTCTAAACATTGAAATGTGCTTGGAGACCAAATTTTACATTTTTTGGAATTTTTTTACTATTTATTAAGCCACTTTGAAAGTTTCTGATCCGGTGGTCCAGAAAATTTTACTGTTTTTTACTGTTTACCGTCGGATCAGCGATTTTCAAAGTGGCTTAATAAATAGCAAAAAAATTCCAAAAAATGTAAAATTTGGTCTCCAAGCATATTTCAATGTTAAGAACATGTTGAACGGTTCGGATTGGTTGTTTGGATTTTCAAAATTCAAAAAGTAACCCGAAGTAAAGAGGGTGGTTTACTTTGCAAAGCACCGTAGCCTTATGTTAGTAAGTAATAATCTAGAAGTCAATAATACGATAATTTAATTATATAAAGCTTTGTTCATGAATTGAATGATTAAATGTCATTTTGTTTCCTTGAGTATTATTGAATTTATGAATCATTTCGAGTTAATGACTGGAATTGTGAAACTTCATAATATAGATGATAATACTCTAAAAGGTCACTGACCGAGGTAATTAGCAGGAACACTAATTATCGCTACAAGGTTAGTATGTGGATTAAAAGATGGTCAAGTTTTACAGACCATAGACACTGAGTTGTCATTTTAATCACATAGATCCATGTTCTAGGAACATGGTATTTGACAGACCCCGAATGAAACATTATACGGAATTGTGTTTGTGTCATTAATGCTTTCATTCAGTGTTAAGTTCTACAGTATGAGGTATTCATCTTTCCTAACTAAGAGATGTGTATGTGTGATTGTTACCTAACGCTATCTGTAAAAAGTAGCTATAACGGTAGCTCTTCGGTATACATAACTTAGCTGAGGTAGTGATGGTCTACCAAAAGTACTATTGTCCCTCGTATTTATTATACGAGTTATAGTGTCACTGGGCCCCTTGATAGAGTAAGAATATCTGCTAGCAGTATGAATACAAGAGTAATCATATTTGATAATCTGCTCAAGATCAAGAAAAGATTAATTTACAAGGATGACACAAACCTACCTTGAAATTAATCTGACAGCTATGAGACAAAAGAATTAAACACAAGTAAAATAGTTTACTGGATCGTGATATTGTACTGTACATCATCATCTGTGTAATTGGATGGTCATGATGCGTTTTGCCAGATGCCTCTCATGATTATAGAAGTTAAAACGGTTTTAATTCTATTTACCAACATAACACAGATCCTATCGGGTCACACCAATAGGAGTTAATCGGAGAATCTTATTGATTGATTATAAATTGATTATGATCAATAATAAGATGGTTTATAATTAATTATACTTGATATAATTATATTATAAATGTCATGTAAAATGACAAGCAAAAACATTAGTTAATTTATAAACGTGTATGACACGTTGTATAAAAGTTAACCGGTTAGTTTATAAACGTGCAGGACACGTTGTATAAATTACCGAAATCAACAACCGCAAGAAATATAATTATTCAGAATAATTATACGGATATTAATTGTGTTCGGAGCGAGGGCATTCTGGTCTTTTCAGATTCGTCCTTATCCGCATGACATGTCATCAATCCTATCCACATAAGCACCTCTGCTGCAAGCAGCTTACAAGCACGTCCTTGTAAGCAGCTTGCAGCTAAGCACCTCTGCTGCAAGCACGTCCTTGTAAGCAGCTTGCAGCTAAGCACCTCTGCTGCAAGCAGCTTACAAGCACCTCTCTAACCCTATAAATAGAGGGGTAGGGGTTAGAGAATTCATAAGTTGAAACAAGTTCGAAAAGTCTGAGTTCGATTCGAATTGGCTCGGTTATCGTTCTCTTTCTCGTTTTCTCTCCCAAATAGTGTTGCGGTTTAAACGAAAGTTATACGTAACAGTTACGTATTATCTTTCGAGTTGTTGAATAGTGTTTACGGGATTTTGGTGAATAGTGTTTTCCCGAAAGTCGCGATATTTCTGTTTTGCCTTTTAGTAAAATCAGACTAACTGCCGGTCGGGAATTTTGCTATTTCGTCTTTTTCCCGTGAATAGTGTTTTTGCGTAAGACCGCGGTTTACAGTATTTCTGGCAAAAGAAATAAACCGCTCTCTGGTTAGTCCTGGTGGATAACCTATAGAGGCACCATATGTTTGGTGCTCCAAGAGAAGTCATTGCTCCGAAAGAAGACATTGCTCAGATCCGGTCTTCTCGCTCGGTCTGCATTCCAATTGTAATTTGGAAACAAGGTATAAATGTTATATTAATCTATTTAATTGTTAAATAGATTTAATCTTTTAGAAATCAATCAAAGGAGTAGATCTATAAACTGATTAAAATACAAGTAAATACGGTTTTACTACTTTGGGTCTATACAGGATTAATCTGGTATGTAACTCTCGGTTATTATCCGACATACTACTTAATCTATGATCTGAATGAGTAAAGTTTTACTTACGGCTTTTAATCTAAGAAACGGATTGAACAGGTATGTAACTCTCGGTAGATTATCCGACATACCACTTCAATCCTTTTGGCTTGAGTTAGACGTAGAAATTTTTGTTCTACGGTCTTTCCGCAGCTTGAGCCTAAAAGCTAATTAATGGCTTTGGGTAGCCTCAAAACCCAACAGTGGTATCAGAGCGCAAGGCTTTCCCGTTGAATTGATTTTCTAAAAGTTATAACTTATACATAGTATCAGTTTAAATTCTTAGATTTGCAGCTTAGGTCCAAACCGAATAGAACTGGATTTTCTTGGATCGGTTTTCCGACCGAGAAAGTTTTAAATTAGATTTAAAAGCTTTCTTTATATGTTCTTATGAAATGTAAGTTTTTACATTTCTTGGATCGGTTTTCCGACCGAGAAAGGTAAAATAGGATTTTACGCTTTCTTTTCGAAAACTTTTGATTACGGTAAAGTTCATCGAAGAATGTGATGAAGCAATAAAGTATCCAAGTAAGAACTGTTGATCTCCACACGTAAAAGATAAGGTTATGTCAAGGGAAAGACTGGAAAAGGAACTTTCGTTTGGCTTTCCGATGTACCCCTTCTTTTACGTGTCCTGACAACTGGCCCAAAGGAAACTTTGTCACATTACTAAATTGCTTTACGTTTTCAAAGCATGGCAAAATGTTACTTTTTCGCTTTTTCGAAAACCTTCGGTTATGTAAAGTATATCTAAGAATGTGATGAAGCAATAAAGTACCTGAGTAAGAACTGTCATTTCCACACCGTAAAAGAGATGGTTCTGTCTAGGAAAGAAAGTACTTAAGTAGTCCTTGTGACTCTCTATCTTTCCTGGGAGCCCCTTTTACATGTCCTAATGGCTGGCCCAAAAGGAACTTTGTCACGTTACCAAATTGCTTTACGTACTGAAAAGAATAAACTGTGTTTTAAACATATAAACTGTTTATATGCTTATTACGGTATAAATAAAGAACAAAAGCAAAGCTGCAAAATAAAGAATTAGAACTGATAAAAATATACTTGACTTGATCACGTATATAAGTAAATAGGATTTACTGCTTTGATATGAAATGCCCAAATTAGATGTAACGCCTTGTCATAGCCGCATAACTATTCCTATATGATAGGATAGTTGCTATGGTCAGCAATAGAACTGACAGCTTACTAGTTAAGCAAATGCATAAATTAGATTTATCGCTTTCAAGGAACCGTGAAAGAATGTGATGTCAAAGAAAGGCTGGAGGTGGACACCCTCAGTTGGTCTTTCTGGCAGACAACTTTCACGTGTCTGTAAGACGATATAAAGTCAGTTAAAAGAACTGACGGCTTACCAAGCTAAGCAAATGAAAATGTTTTTAAAAGAAAAAAGATATGAATGGGATTACATTCGGTATGCTTTCTCTCTGACTTCCTTCCCACGACTGCTTACTGAAGCATATGGAAGAGGTTTTTGAGGAAGATAGGAATGGGATCACATTCGGTAATTTTTCTGACAAAAGATGTATTTAGAAAAATAGGAATGTAGGACCACATTCGGTATTGTTTCTTTCTGACTTCCTTCCCACGACTGCTTACTAAAGCATATGGAAGAGGTCTTTGAGGAAGATAGGAATGGGATCACATTCAGTATTTTTCTAACAAAAAGACTTTCACATGTCCGTAATGCTGACCAAGGTCAACATTACGAACTGATAATAATATACGTAACTAGGTCACGTATATAAGTAAATTAGATTTACTACTTTCATATAAAACGAGTAGATTAGATTTATCGCTTTATAAAGAAACCACAAAGAAAAACTACCTCTACAAGATAGACGGTAGCTAAAGTCAGCTTTACAAACTGACTGCTTATAAGGCTAAGCATGTGAAAGAAGGTTCCGTCAAAGAAAGGCAGACACGAACCTTTTGGTCGTCTTTTTGGCAAACCTCTTTCAAAGATTGCTTACAAACTTAAGCATAAATCACAAACCCATCTAATTAAGTAGTATGCCCTTCCTACTCTATCCTCCTCACATCATTGTTCATTGGTTGATGTTAACCCTACTCAGTAGGCATCGCCTTTTACCTTTGGTGGTCGAGGGTTATGTGAGACATAACAAAACAAAATAGAGTGAGGTTACTTACCGATGATTTCTAAAAGAGTTTTAGGCTCGGGGCAAAGTTTCGGTTAAACATACGATGTTTAACGAAACCAAGAGTCATATAGAGATATGATTAGCAAAGAGTTGCTTACCTAAGATAACTATGACCATGATATGCATACACTGCCTTGGTTTTTAGTGAAAATAGGGATCTTGGTCATACTGCAAAATGGGTATAGAACAAATTTGCAGTGGGAGGTTTTATTATTGTATAAAACAATAAACAAAGCTAAAAATCTTTACAAAGGTAGAACATGATTAAAGAAACGTCTTTCTTATTACGTTCCGTATTTTGACTATAGTTCAAAGACAAACATGAGAAGAGTAGAATATGTTCTGAATACACCGGTCCCTGACAGTCCTAAAAAGGCTGAGAGCAGCTCTGTCAGTACTCACACGCTTTGTTTGACAAGCGATGCTGAGAAACTGGAGAAGCTTAGCTATCCGTTGAGCCACGAGTTGGTCACGGACGTTATCCTGAACTCTCTCCCTCCTAGCTATTCGGAGTTCATCGTGAACTGCCAAATGCAAGGGAAGGATCAGAGTTTGCAGGAGCTGAAAGGGATGTTGAGGATTAATGAAGGTAACATCGAGAATAGATCTCATGTCCTCATGATCCAAGAAGGTGGGAGGAAAATTAATAAAGCAAAGAAGGAAACGGCTATTAAGTACAAAGGCAAAGGGACATTTGTTCCGGTAACAAACACTCCCAAGATAAATGTTTTTGCTAACTTTGACTGCTATTATTGCAAATAGCAAAAGTCACTGTAAGAGAAACTGCCCGAAAGAAATCTAGCAGATCTGAAATCTGGGAATGTACCAGAAGTTTCAGTCTCTGGGATCAATGTTGTTGAAGTTAATATTGCGACTTCTCTTAAATGATTCAGTACTGGATACTGGATCATGTGCTCATATTCGTTCAAATATGCACGCACTAAGAAATAAGAGAAAATTACGCAATAAGGAAATACAGCTCCGAGTTGGAAGCGGAGCACACGTTGCACCCGTTACAGTCGGTAGTATAGAATTGTATTTGCCTAGCGGACTAGTAATCAGGACATAAAACAAGGTTCAAGCAAGGAAAGACGGGAATGGGATCACATTCGGTACTCTTTCCAACGAACCCCTTTACGTGTCCTGAGAACTAGAAATAAATAAACCCGTGATTAACATCAATAACAAACAAACTCAAAAGTCTCATGAAAGTACGACTTACATGTGGCATTGTCGCCTTGGTCATATAAACGAGAAACGCATCGAGAAGTTACAAGAAATTGGGCTTCTTGGTAAATTTGATCTTGAATCAATTGACACATGTGAATCTTGTTTACGATGAAAAATGACCAAAGCGCCTTTCACCAATAGGGAGAAAGGGCAAGTGACTTATTGGCCCTTATACACACCAATGTATGCGGACCGATGAGTACTTGTACAAGAAACGGTTATTCCTACTTCATCACGTTTACTGATGATTACAGTAGATATGGTTATGTCTACTTGATGAGACATAAGTCTGAATCCTTTGACAAGTTCAAGGAATTCAAGACTGAAGTAGAAAATCAACTGAACAAAAGTATTAAGGCCTTACGGTCTGACCGTGGAGACAAATACTTAAGTTCTGAGTTTAAGAACGTACTTAAAAGAATGTGGGATAGTCTCATAACTCACACCTCCAGGAACACCGTAATAGAACGATGTTGTCTGAGAGAAGGAGTCGAACCCTGCTGGACAAGGTTCGTTCCATGATGAGTAACGCCACCTTTCCCAAATTATTTTGGGGACACGCACTAGAAACTGTCGCACTAACGATAAATATGGTTCCATCCAAGTCAGTTGAAAAGACTCCATACGAGTTATGGTTTGGGAAAACTCCCAAATATGTCTTATCTTAAAATCTGGGTTGCGAAGTATTTGTCAAACGCTTGACGTCTGACAAACTTGGTCCCAAATCTGACAAGAGCTTTTTCCGTAGAATATCCTAAGGAAACGAAATGATATTACTTCTATACCAATCCGAGAACACTATAGTTGTTGCTCGTCATGGTATACTTTTGGAGAACGAGTTTCTCGCAAAAGGAAGTAGTGGGAGTAATGTAATACTTGAAGAAATTCAAGATACATCACACAATATAATATCTGATACAGATCAGATAAACCCACCACTTGATACTTCGGCTGATGAGCATCTGGAAGAACCAAATCCACAAGTAGTTGTGGAAGAGGTTCTAGTCCCGAGCTCAGATACTTCGACGCAAGTCGAAATAGAACTGAACCCGCACACTGTTGCGGATCAAGTTCAAACAGCCAGAAGAACAAGTGCTACGGAGGTTAGTAAGGACAGTCCATGCACCCCAGAGGTACATGGGACTGCACGAGGTCTCAGTGTTTGACACTGAATATCCGCTGACCGCAGCGGAAGCAATGGATAGGCCCGACTCCGATAAATGGCTGGAGGCCATGAGATCCGAAATACAATCCATGTATGACAATACGGTCTGGAACCTAGTTGTTCCACTTGATGGGATAAAACCCATAGCTAACAAGTGGGTTTTCAAAAGGAAAGCAGACATGGATAGTAATATGACTATATACAAAGCACGGCTGGTAGCGAAAGATTTCAAACCAATTCTCGGGAATTGATTGTGATGAAATTTTTCCGCCCGTGGCTATGTTTAAGTCAATTCGGATACTCCTAGCAATTGCCGCATTTCATGATTATGAAATATGGCAAATGGATGTCAAAACCACTTTCTTAAATGAAAAATTAGAAGAAGACCTGTACATGATACAGCCTTCAGGTTTTGAAGATCCAAGAATGCTGGGAAGGTGTGCAAGCTTCTTGAACCCATTTATGGATTGAAGCTAGCATCACGGAGTTGGATTCCTCGGTTTGACGAAATAGTCAAAAACGTTTGACTTCATCAAATGCAAAAAGGAACCACAAGTGTACAGTAAGGCTAGTGGGAGTGCAATTGCTTTTCTAAAAACTTATATGTAGATGACATACTCCAAGTCAGTAACGATATTTCGCTAAAATAATTAGTCAAGTCTTCAATAAAAGGACTTGGGCGAGAATGTCTATATACTAGACATACAGATCTACCGAGATAGATTAATTTGACTCATAGGATTGAGCCAAAGCACACACATTGACAAAATGCTGAAATCGGTTCAGCATGCAGGATTCTAAGAAAGGATTCCTGCCAATGAGTCATGATGTACAGCTTAGCAAGACTCAGTATCTTTCGATAACTGATGAGCAAAGCGAAATGAATAGAGTGCCATACGCTTCGGCTATTGGCTCTATCATGTATGCCATGTTGTGCACTCGCCCTGATGACTCGTACGCTTTGAGTGTGACGAGCAAATATCAGGCTAATCTTAGTCTCGCTGTAAATGTTTACACCGAAGCTAAATATATAGCTGCTTTCGAAGCACCTATAGATAGTTTCTGGATCAAGTAGTTCCTTAGCGAACTATGAGTGGTTCCAAGTGTTCAAAGCCCTGTGGACCTCTATTGAGACAACAATAGAGCTATAGCTCAGGTCAAGGAACCGAGATCGCACTCGAGATCCAAACGTGTTCTACAACGTTATCACCTAAAGTAAAGATTTGTAAAATTGACACAGTCAGCAACACAGCTGATCCACTCACAAAACTCTAACTCAAGCCATGCACCGGATGCATACAGCTTCTATGGGTCTGGAACACATAGAAGATTGGCTGTGAGATTTTCTTTAGATCTACGAGATCTTTTAGAATATAGAGATTTGTATAAAGTAGGATCAATGATGATTGACTCCTAGCTTAAGTGGGAGATTGTTAGTAAGTAATAATCTAGAAGTCAATAATACGATAATTTAATTATATAAAGCTTTGTTCATGAATTGAATGATTAAATGTCATTTTGTTTCCTTGAGTATTATTGAATTTATGAATCATTTCGAGTTAATGACTGGAATTGTGAAACTTCATAATATAGATGATAATACTCTAAAAGGTCACTGACCGAGGTAATTAGCAGGAACACTAATTATCGCTACAAGGTTAGTATGTGGATTAAAAGATGGTCAAGTTTTACAGACCATAGACACTGAGTTGTCATTTTAATCACATAGATCCATGTTCTAGGAACATGGTATTTGACAGACCCCGAATGAAACATTATACGGAATTGTGTTTGTGTCATTAATGCTTTCATTCAGTGTTAAGTTCTACAGTATGAGGTATTCATCTTTCCTAACTAAGAGATGTGTATGTGTGATTGTTACCTAACGCTATCTGTAAAAAGTAGCTATAACGGTAGCTCTTCGGTATACATAACTTAGCTGAGGTAGTGATGGTCTACCAAAAGTACTATTGTCCCTCGTATTTATTATACGAGTTATAGTGTCACTGGGCCCCTTGATAGAGTAAGAATATCTGCTAGCAGTATGAATACAAGAGTAATCATATTTGATAATCTGCTCAAGATCAAGAAAAGATTAATTTACAAGGATGACACAAACCTACCTTGAAATTAATCTGACAGCTATGAGACAAAAGAATTAAACACAAGTAAAATAGTTTACTGGATCGTGATATTGTACTGTACATCATCATCTGTGTAATTGGATGGTCATGATGCGTTTTGCCAGATGCCTCTCATGATTATAGAAGTTAAAACGGTTTTAATTCTATTTACCACATAACACAGATCCTATCGGGTCACACCAATAGGAGTTAATCGGAGAATCTTATTGATTGATTATAATTGATTATGATCAATAATAAGATGGTTTATAATTAATTATACTTGATATAATTATATTATAAATGTCATGTAAAATGACAAGCAAAAACATTGAGTTAATTTATAAACGTGTATGACACGTTGTATAAAAGTTAACCGGTTAGTTTATAAACGTGCAGGGACACGTTGTATAAATTACCGAAATCAACAACCGCAAGAAATATAATTATTCAGAATAATTATACGGATATTAATTGTGTTCGAGCGAGGGCATTCTGGTCTTTTCAGATTCGTCCTTATCCGCATGACATGTCATCAATCCTATCCACATAAGCACCTCTGCTGCAAGCAGCTTACAAGCACGTCCTTGTAAGCAGCTTGCAGCTAAGCACCTCTGCTGCAAGCACGTCCTTGTAAGCAGCTTGCAGCTAAGCACCTCTGCTGCAAGCAGCTTACAAGCACCTCTCTAACCCTAATAATAGAGGGGTAGGGGTTAGAGAATTCATAAGTTGAAACAAGTTCGAAAAGTCTGAGTTCGATTCGAATTGGCTCGGTTATCGTTCTCTTTCTCGTTTTCTCTCCCAAATAGTGTTGCGGTTTAAACGAAAGTTATACGTAACAGTTACGTATTATCTTTCGAGTAGTTGAATAGTGTTTACGGATTTTGGTGAATAGTGTTTTCCCGAAAGTCGCGATATTTCTGTTTTGCCTTTTAGTAAAATCAGACTAACTGCCGGTCGGGAATTTTGCTATTTCGTCTTTTTCCGTGAATAGTGTTTTTGCGTAAGACCGCGGTTTACAGTATTTCTGGCAAAAGAAATAAACCGCTCTCTGGTTAGTCCTGGTGGATAACCTATAGAGGCACCATATGTTTGGTGCTCCAAGAAAAGTCATTGCTCCGAAAGAAGACATTGCTCAGATCCGGTCTTCTCGCTCGGTCTGCATTCCAATTGTAATTTGGAAACAAGGTATAAATGTTATATTAATCTATTTAATTGTTAAATAGATTTAATCTTTTAGAAATCAATCAAAGGAGTAGATCTATAAACTGATTAAAATACAAGTAAATACGGTTTTACTACTTTGGGTCTATACAGGATTAATCTGGTATGTAACTCTCGGTTATTATCTGAATGAGTAAAGTTTTACTTACGGCTTTTAATCTAAGAAACGGATTGAACAGGTATGTAACTCTCGGTAGATTATCCGACATACCACTTCAATCCTTTTGGCTTGAGTTAGACGTAGAAATTTTTGTTCTACGGTCTTTCCGCAGCTTGAGCCTAAAAGCTAATTAATGGCTTTGGGTAGCCTCAAAACCCAACAAATGCAACAGGACGCGGCCACTATGACGCGAAAATGTGACAAATGCCAATATCACTGTCGATTATCGAGCGAACCAGGCTACGACATGATCACGATCTCGGGAGCTTGGCCCTTGACCTCTGGGGGATCGACATCCTGGGCCCCTTTCCCAAGGCCGTCCAGCAACAAAGATGGATCATTGTGGCTGTGGAGTATTTTACAAAATGGGTCGAGGCCAAGGCGCTGGCCAATATCACAGCAGAAACCGCCAAGAATTTTATATGGCGAAATATAGTATGCCGCTTCGGCATACCACATGCGCTGATCTCTGACAATGGCACGCAGTTTAATGCAGATGTCACCATGACCTTCCTAGAGAACCTAGGTATCCGCAGCAACTTTACTTCGGTCAGCCACCCCGCTAGCAATGGGCTAGCCGAAGTCACCAACAGGACCATTCTGGACGGATTGAAGAAGAAAGTGGCCTCCAACAGGAAAAACTGGCCTGACAAACTAGATGAAATCCTTTGGGCATACCGAACCACTCCCCGTGAGGCAACCCAGCAAACGCCGTACTCCCTGGTATATGGCATGGAGGCTGTCACACCGCTCGAACTCATTGCACATTCCCTTAGGATGACGGCATACACCATGGAAAGCAACCCAGAGGCACGAGCAATGGAACTCGAACTAGCCCAGGAACTCCTAGATAAGTCCGCACCCGAACCACAGAATACCAACGCAGGATAAACGAGCCTTTGATAAGCGAGTATCACCCCGGACATTCGAACCGGGAGATTTGGTGTTAAGAAAGGTCGAAGCTACAGGACAGCATGTCGGTAAGCTGCAACCCAATTGGGAAGGCCCTTTCCGGGTAATCCGTGCCCGCGGTAGGGGAGCTTACGATCTCCAAAGTCCGATGGACGAATCCTTGCCAGCCCCTGGAACGTTGTACACCTCAGGAAGTTTTATGTCTAAAAAAAAAAATGGTAGCAGAATAGGCATAGCGGCGGACAAACCGCCGTAAAAATGTAATGGTTATCTTTTGTACCTTTTTTCGTTTTTTTTTTGGACCTATATGGGGATGCCCGTGTAAGGTCAAGGGCATTGGTGCGACACTATAAGCACAGCCCGATACCTTGTACTTTTGGACCAACACGGGAGCGACTGTGTGTGGTCAAGGGCGCATGTGCGATTTTATAAGCACGGCCCAATGTTTATGATATTGACTAACAACTTCGGGGCCGATGGCACAAAGTTGCCGTCGAGACCTCTTTCCAAACAACTGATTATGACAAGGACAAACGAAAGTCCACGAACAAGGAACGCTTTGATAACAGAATAAAACTATTTGCTAAGAGGATAAACAAAAGCCTAAAAGGCAACGAACGCCTCCACAATAAAGCAACATTTATACGGCAGAATTAAAGCCTATGAGCAACAAATGCTGACTAACAATTATAACACTAATTTCGGACCAAAGGCCCTAGAGCTTAAAAGCCCGACACAACTTTTTCGCAACAGCGAGCGCACTCGCACTAGTTTCAGGTCGAAGGTCCCGAATAATAGAGCAGCAACACAATCTTTCAAAAAGATCACAGGCACGAGCCATAACAGTATGGACAAACATACGTGGCTCGCAAACATAACAAACGAAACACGCATAAAACCGGACAA